>JAHBCN010014488.1:0-22608 GCA_019359885.1 Listronotus oregonensis
TCAGATTAAATTAATATTTTTTTATTGTTTCCAGGATGTCCTTGATATTTGTAAATGCAAAACCCACATTTATTTTTTATGAATTATTTCTTTGGATCTTTTACTTTTTGATTTTTTAAACTTTATTTTAATATTTTATTTTAAAACAATAGAAAAAAATGAAAATGATTTGGGAGATTTTTGGTTGTGCCCTAATATTTCCAGAAGTATTTAAGTATTTTTTAATTGCTGGTTATTTAATTTTTTAACTATGTTACAATTCACCAGACTGTATCTCTTATAGTTTAAATACAAAACATGCTGTACATATTTTTAAGGGTTTTTGTAGATTTATTGACCTATTAGAGACTTCTGAAGGATAAGGAATGTCTTTCTTTAAAATTTGGATCTAAAAATTTTTTATCGACTTTCTTTTTAAAGTTTTTTTTAATCATTATAAATAAAATACATTGAATTTTATAGCCTTTTTAATTCTATGCTTAATTTTGGTTTAGGTAACTTTTAGTGTATTACCTACCATAAAACAATTATTAATTTGTAAGGTAAAAGCATTTTTTGGGCAATTTCCAGTTTAACCGAAAGTGGAATTTGGGCATTTGATGATTACTAGATTTATTTACTTCTTATCTACTGGTTTAGGTGTTTTTGGTCATTAATAAAGCCATTTTTTATTGTTTTTTAATTATATAATAAACAGTGCCATATATTGAGTACAAAAAATGGGGAAGCCCCAAATGTTTAATTTAAAAATTTAATTATATAATATAGGTAAAAAATTAAATTATTTCTCAAATTTTTTTATCAAAAAGTGGACTCCAGTAACTCCCTTGCCTCCTCAACCTTATGCTAATAATGCTAAATTCTAGTATTATTTTAGCATCACATACTGATAATGGTGAGATAAAAAGAGTTGAAAATTAGATCTTTTTCAGCTTTAAGGGGAAATTACTAGCACAGTTTATGATAAAACATTTTTATTTTGATCATCTTCCACTTTAACCAGAAGTAGAATTAGTTTCCACTGCAAATTGACCTTGTTAGCTAAATTATTGAAAACTAAAATAGGCATTCACTTTTTGATGAATGAAGACCACCTAGAATTTGGCATAAAAGCTAAATTGAGATAGGTATTCCAGACCAAATTACCAAACTTAGTCAGTTAAACATATAACTTGATCAAGTTTTAAAATTTAAAGAGAAAAAATAATTTTGGTCTTTAGATACATAGAAATATTGATAATTTTTTTTTATTTGGTAAATTGGTACCAGGATAACAGTTACACAGAGTAATATTAATTGGTGCTATTTAGATTAAAATCTTTTGATTATAGGTTCTTTAGTTTATCCCAAGCTTGTTAGGAGTGTACACTTTTGTCCTGTCACAAAAAAGTTTATAGAGAGGAAGTATACAGATTTAACATCTCTTGAAGCAGTGCCAACTTCAGCTGTTTATCCAACCAAGGTATAGCATAGTTTGACTGGATTGTCATTTTGGCAAAGATAATTAAACAAACATTATTTATAGGATGAAGATGGCAACACCCTTGAAACAGAGTTTGGTCTTTGCAGATACAAAGATCATCAAACAATTTCCATTCAGGAAATGCCAGAGAAGGCTCCTGCTGGCCAGTTGCCTAGAGTAGTCGACATTATTTGTGATAATGATCTTGTTGATGCTTGCAAACCTGGAGATAGAGTGCAGGTTGTAGGAAATTTTAGGTGTTTACCAAATCATCAGGGTGCATTTACAAATGGTGTATTTAGGTAAGAAAATATTTAGGTATAAAAAATTCCTTTTTTGTTAGGCTTTTATTTAATTTCTCCTATATACAATAAGTCTAGACTAATTTTTGAAAGATAGTACGTAAGATTTGCTAACACTTGTAAGGAATATTTTTTAAAGAAAATTTATAGCTTATTTAGTGCTATTTAAAGTTTAAGTAAGGTTTTTGGTAAATAAATTAAGTTGTGCTTTTCTTTGGGCTACTCACCAGACATACAAGATGGGACCGCTGTCCCAATCTGCCACATTAATAGAGAACATATCTAGCATTTCTGCAGTTTAAAGTATCAGTAAATTTGAGTAGATTGATTAAAAAAAATGCTTAATAACCAGGTAGTGGCTTTATAACTTAGCTTAATAGGTTAAAATACATCAGTTATTTGATTAATAAGACAAGTTTATGTTTTATTTTTCAGAACAATAATAATAGCAAATAATGTTAAATTATTAAGCAAAGAAACCAGCCCATCAATTTCAAGAGAGGATGTGCAAAAATGTAAACAACTGGCTAAGTCAAATAAAAATATTTTTAACCTTCTTGCTAAATCCTTAGCCCCGTCAATTCATGGTCACGAATATGTTAAAAAGGCTATACTTTGCCTATTGTTAGGTAAGGTTCATGCAAGTTTTAATTTTTATTTATATTTTTGTATTTTAAAAAGACGCGTTTCCAAAAAAGTTTTATAGAAACTTTTTTCCTATGTTTATTTAAGGAATCTCAGGTCATATGTATAATAAATTTGATTCAATATTAATTTCTCAAAAAATAAATATTGGTATAGGTTACTAGATAAAAAAAAACTAATTCTTCTTATTTTTAACTTTAAACATAGCAAATAAGAAAAATGTATATTTAGCTTAAAAAATAAACCTTGATAAATCTTTTGAATATTACCATATACTGAGTGTAAAAAATTTACAATAATTATCAATTTTTATTTAAGCAAACAACATACATAAAACCAATAACGTTTAAATTAAATCAGTCAGTTCAGTCGTTACAAAAATATAAAAGATTGAAATCTGATAATCTTTGCTCATGTAATTTTAGCATATAGTAATACTAGCAGTCAAACATATGAGGTAAACCTAAGTGTAATTTTGCCTTCCATAAGGATTCCCTTCATTTAATTCTCATTATCCTTTTTAAGCTGGAAAATTATACAAAACTAATGTTTACACTCTTCTATGTACCCAATTAATTAGCCTTTTTCCTCTGAAGACTTAAAAAAGATCCGCTAGCGGCAGCATGGGTGGGAGGTACAAATAAAATAAAATAAAATAATCTTTATTGTATCGACAGAGTCACATACAAAGGTGGAAAGTACCGCCAGACGTATTTTAATAACCACCAAAAAACTTATTAACTAAAAAAAGTCATAACAAAACTAGAAATATACAAAAACTAGAACAATAAATAAACATAGATGCCTACAACAATAACCTATTCACCGAAGCGAATGTTCACTTGGTGAGTGTCTCTCCTATAAGTTATAAGTTCAGTAAGATATTGTGGCTCTTTTAGCGTTATTACTTTGTGTATAAGGCAACTCATATGAACAGAGCGCTTCTGTGCCATATTGTGGTGAAAAAGCTCCACAACATGTTGCCTCACATGATCTCTGCGAGACAAACTTTTTACATACCTAACACAAGAGTTCTGCACTTTTTGGATTTTTTATTTATTACAATTTGTTAAGAAAGGTCCATATACAACATCAAGATAACCCGGTATTGAAAGTACCAAGCTATCCGTAAGCATACAATGATTTAAGTTTATAATATGATCTCTGACAAATCTTGTTAACATGTGCGTTAAAAGTCAGCTTACTATCCATATACAAACCAAGATTCCTCACTTCATTAGTCCACTGTATGTCAACACCATCCAGTTTAATGTGCAAAACTGAAACATTTATGTCTTTTTGAGAGTACATAATTGCTTCTGTTTTACTAGGATTTATAAGTAGCCAAGGAAGTTTTAAACCTTGTAAGTAGCGAACTTGCAGATGTCCAGCTTGAGATATTGTTTAAGTCAGTATTAATTAGATATATGCTATCCGGTAGATTGTTTATAGAGCTGGGGAGATATATCTGCAAATGATCCGCATACATATGGTATTTACAATGTTTAATATGGCCAACAAGGTCCGAAGCGAAAATCGTAAAAAGAAGTGGCCCTGTGGGACACCCCTCTCCACAACCCTCCAATCAGACCACACCAACCCATCATCAGCCATCAGTCTGACTGCCTGCTGCCTATGGTGCAGGTAACTGTTAAACCATCCATTAGCATTCATTTTATAATAGGTCAATTTAGCTAGTAATAAATCTATATTTAAACTGTCAAAAGCCTTGGTCATATCTATCATGACAGAAGGACAGCATTGCCCCTGATCAAAAGTCAATGATATATCACTAGTGATTTTTAAAAGTGCTGTTGCACAGGTACAGTAGTCTACAAAACCTGAATAAAATTTAGGGATTAAACCCTTATCAGACAGATATTCAGTGGCTTGACATCTGACTAGTTTTTCTAAGATTTTTAATGGTGCAGGTGTTATACTGATTGGTCTCAATTCATTAAAACTCGAGGGATTATTCACCTTCGGCACAGGTGTGACAAGAGCCATTTTCCAAACATCAGGTTCAGAACCAGTTTCAATAGAAAAATTAATTATATTAATTAGAGGTTTAAGGCAGTAAGGCATGCCAGCCTTAAGCATTTTTATAGAAATTTCATCAATGCCAACCGCATTACTTTTAGTACTTGTTCTTCTGTAGCAAATCTTAGTATAAATGGCTCCCAAGGAATAGTTGTACTGAGAAAACCATTTAACAGTTTCCAATCTATATTTGTTTGTGGTGTACTATCCAAAAAATGATTATTGATTAAATTAGGTTCCTGAAGTTTACTTGGCATATCTTTATGTGTTTTATTAGTAATTCCAGCTGGAAATTTTCTCCCAGTATTGTTTGCTTCTGTTTCTTTTTGTACAGCTTTTAATTTCCATAGAATAGTAGGCTTTTTTCTCAGCTTTCACAGCAAATGCTACATAACTTTTAACTTGGATATAATAATTTCTAGTTTCAATTAAATTTAAAGTTTTAAAATTGCGAAAAGCCTTGTGTTTAAGTTCAATCATTTTTTAAAAATTATATGTTAACCAGGGCGGTCTTGGTTTTCTCAGTCTAACTATTTTAGGTGGACAGTAAACGTCAAACAAAGACAGTAATCTATCATTAAAAATATTTACCTTACAATTAATATCAGTATTGGAGGTATAGAGACTTGTATAGAGATCATGCCAGTCAATACTCTGCAGATCACTCTGAAACTGCTCAGAGTGTACCATTTTTAAACTTCGACTTTTTATAAGAGTATTAGGTTTTTTAATTCTATCACATTTTATTTTGCAAAAAACAGCCTCATGGTCAGTCTGAATGGGGTCACAGGGCAGAATACCACCATCCACAACCAGTTCTTTTTTGTTTATTAAGATTAGGTCAATAAGAGATTGATTATTAGGAGTAATTCTAGTAGGGTTAGTAATAATTTGATACAAATTAAAAGTTTTAAGAATATCACAGAAAAATCCATACTCTACACTGTCTGGGCACAAAAAATTTAAATTAAAATCCCCCGTACAAAGACATATGTCATACTTGCATATAAGTTCCGGCATCACATCATATAAACATTGTAACTCAGTATATGGAACTGACGGTGGTCGATACACTACACCTACAGCAACAGATAGTTTATTGCACTTCAGGGACAGCCACAGTTGATCCATGCCATTATGGAATTCTGTGATTTGAAGTACTGACACAGCTTTAAGTTCCATGTGAATATATGCAGCCACACCTCCTCCTCTACCATTCCGATCCTTTCTATAGAGCTTATATTTGTCAATAGTATACAATTCAGATAATATATCACTAGTCAACCATGTCTCGAAAATTGTAACAATATCATAGTTAGTGTTCTGAACAAAATCTCTAATGTCTGAGAATTTGTTACACATTGACCAGGGTCTTATTGGGTTTATATGAATTATGTTAAGTGAATTATTAGTGATTTTCTCTTGCGTTTGCGATATGGTAAAGTGGTTATGGTTGTTACCAGTATGAGGCACCCTAGATGACTTAATAAGTGGCTTCTCCAGTTCTTCGATTATGGTGGCTTTGAAAAAACACAATTTTTTTTTACACTGACACCTTCTATCCAGTTCTTAGGGTCCAACAAGTCATCAAGAAGATCAGCTCTGGCTTCGTTGCAAAAGCAGATTGAATTCTATATTGACAACAGCGTAAAACGTACTGAATTAAAATAAAATTAACCAAAGATGATGTACTTGGGGCAAAATTAAAATTTTCAAAAATACAAGATAATCTTTTCCGGGACTTAACACGATACTTTGCATGTCGTGGTTTACCCCTGTCAGGTAATAGTTATGTTTTAGTTGAAAGGTTAGTTGATTCATAAATAGCCTGCAAATTCATATGATTTCTTTGCTTATTTCAGTAGAATGCCCTAATTGCTCTTTATACACTCATGGACAAAAATATTGAATAATTTTTAAATTTGCCATAAGACGCAATGCTAAGGGCCGGAACCGGTCACCGGTATATCTTATGGAACGGCCAAGCAGTTCATATCAGCTTGGACACAAAGAGAAAATCTTCGGTACTGGCATTGAACTTCCGGGTCTTAGACACTCGAAGGCCTTCATAAGCCCACTGAACCAACAATGTACTGTCAAACTACTGGAGCAATCAAGGGTACACCTTAAAACTCTAGTGGGACTGTGCAGATTAAAATACCACATGCACAAGATCGGCCTTGCGGAAGACGCCGAGTGCCGCATGTGCATGGAGGGGGATGAATCGGCAGAACACATACTGTGTTCGTGCCCAGCACTGGCACGACTAAGATTCACAATCTTCGGCAATGACATCTTGTTGCCGGGGAGGTGAAGATCTCTCTCCCAACAGGATCATCAGATTTATTAGGAGTCTGGACCTGGTGGGAGAAATATAAAAGGGTGTGAGCCACAATAGACCGATCGGTCGCGGTGGAAGGGTGTTATACCCACTCACTTTAAACCTACCTACCTACCTAATTGTCTGTACCAAAAATATTTGTATTATCTTTATCTTCTAATTTGAAAATTTTAATTTTGCCCCAGGTACATCATCTTCGGTTAATCCCATTTTAATCCAGTACATTGTACGTTGTTGTCAATATAGAATTCAAATTATTTGTACCCCCCGGTGCTGCCCCTAGCGGATCTTTTTTAGGTCCTTAGAGGAAAAAGGCTAATTATTTTAATGTAAACAGGGTGTTAAAAATTGAAGTTTGTCTATAGAGATCTTAGAAACAGTAAAATATATGTGGTTTGTTGGCGTTATTTTTCATGCAAGACGAGTCACTCAATTTGTAAAGTTTTAGTTAGAATACACATACACTAAATAAATACAAATAAATAAATATTATTTTGGCTTTCTGCAATATTTATAGAATATGTATTTAAAGTTTTTCTTATAGTTGCCAAGAAAATAAGAAACACAATTTAAAAAAAAAATGTGATCTTTAACTAGCATGTTCTCAGTTGTGGCAAAACCATATATGTTGTATATCGATCATTGGTTGTGGTTAGTACTTCATAATAAAAAACCCTATTTAGCTTTTAAATATCCATGTATTATAAGGCTTTTCAACTTTGTTGTTTCAAAAATGTTGATTGTTTATTAATTTATTTATTTATTTTTTAATTTCTTGAAGTCACATTTTTATATTTTATTTAATATTTCATTTTTAAATAAAGAGCTTGTATTTATACTAATATATTTATATCATATCTCTCATACACAAGTATTTCGTTTTGTAAGGATTACAAAATTTTTAGGTGGTCTTGAAAAGGTTTTACCTAATGGCACTCGACTGAGAGGTGATATAAATGTTTTGCTCATAGGAGATCCGAGTGTTGCAAAATCTCAACTGCTTCGTTATGTTTTGTTTACCGCTCCCCGTGCTATCCCCACTACAGGTAGAGGATCTTCAGGTGTTGGTTTGACAGCTGCAGTCACTACAGATCAAGAAACGGGTGAGAGAAGATTGGAAGCTGGCGCCATGGTTTTGGCAGACAGGTAATGATATTTTACTTTTTACAAGGCTGTGTGTATGGGGGTAAAAGTTGGACAATAAGTTGCCTAAGGTGAAATAATACATTTCTGTTTGTCTTTGTAGTTTTTTAGATGGTAGTATTTGAGCTATTTTATTAGCATTGCCTTACATTAATGTTTGTTTGTTATGTTTCAGAGGGGTAGTCTGCATAGACGAATTCGATAAAATGAGCGATATTGACAGAACTGCCATTCACGAAGTTATGGAACAGGGAAGGGTTACAATTGCTAAAGCAGGTATTCACGCTAGCCTGAACGCCAGATGTTCGGTGTTGGCTGCTGCTAATCCTGTATATGGAAAGGTAATAAAAAAAGGTTGTAAAGTAAATGTGTGTTCGAGTAAAAAACTACAATTTAGATTTTAATACAGCGCCTCAAAGGCGAACTGTTGTATCACTTGTGCCTTATGGTAAAACCCTTAAGATATATTTATTATTTTTATTGCAAATATTTAATACAGCAGGTGGCAAACGAAATCACCACAGAGCCTTTTATTTTCTTCATTAAAAACATATTACTTTCAAATTTTAGGATGATTTATTGGGTCATCAAATGCCGATATTGAACATAATAACATCCACCTACCACTTCCGGTTTAATCAAAAATGGCGTAAATTTTGATATTCTAATTAAGATATCAAAAAATGTGTATTATATCCTATATCTATCTTTGTTGGTTTTCAAGAAAATGGCCATTGAAAATGTCCAAACCGCCGAGCATTATGCATTTATCTAGAAAAACAAGTTAATATCAAACAAATTAATTATGTTTTACTCTTCTTGGGGGCTCTATTTGCTGCTGTCATTATAATATTACTTCCGGCTCTACAGGAAGTACTGCGAAAATTGACTTTTTTAATAATGTTACTTTATTTTTTTAAATTTCGGGCCATGTATTAAACATTAGATTTAAATTAGGCATATCTTTCTGAACATTTTTGTTTATGGAGATTTTTCGGATATGAACGTTTGGACATTTTCAATCGCCACTTTCTTGAAATCCAACAAATATAGGTATAGGACATAATACAAGTTTAATGGCTTGTAGAATTTAAATTTTAAAAAATATATAGGGTGTTCCACTTAAAATATTAAAACCCACGCCACTTCATTCATTTATTATATCCAAAATCAGCATCAACTTGGTAGTGATTTATTATCACCCGGTATAATTGAGCGAATGTGAGAAACCATGCGTTTTTAACCTATAAAAGTCCAAAATATATTTTATATATAAAAAATAAAACCGTATTTCAATTTTTTTTTTAGTATGACCAATACAAGACACCAATGGAAAATATTGGGCTTCAAGATTCACTGTTATCACGTTTTGACTTACTGTTTGTTATGTTAGATACAATAGATGAGAAAACAGATTTAGGAATATCAGATCATGTTGTTAGAATGCATATGTATAGGTAGGTAATATCTTTTTTAAAGCTAATAAGCAGTATGGTGATATTTTATTTAAAAAATCATTATATTTACAACATTTTTTAAAAATAATTGTTATTCTAAAAAATAAAAATGGAAGCGAGTTGGATGCCCTTGCAAAAAATTTAGGTGAGTTAAACATTAGGACAACCTAAAACAAATAATGTATTTTTTAGCATATTCAAATATTTTGTCATATAGAGGGTATTTCTTTTCGTTTTAATATTTAGATAGCCTGAAAGGTAAACAGTAGGTAAACTGTTACTTTGTCAGTCATTTGGTATTTAAAAAAAAGGTTAAATTGCCATCTTGTGTATTTTCCAGTAGAATCTTTAGGAATACTTAAGAAAATAATTTAAACTCCATCAAAAGAGACACAAAATAAAAATATTGTTTCCTTAATTATACACCTAATTTATTGGTTTGTTTTTAAAGTTAAAATACCGGTTTATTTTGGCGAGAAGGTAACGTAGGGGAATTGTTACTGACGTCATATTACTTCATTACTTTGTCCCTATCTACCGCTATCGCCACTAGTCAGGAAGTCAGGTAGAGCGTTAATAACGGTTATTTCAAGTCAATTTAAAATAATGGGCGATTCGGCTTTTCTATTGATTTGGTTCTTTAATGTTTTACAAGTTTAACAACTTGTTTTGGATTCAGATTTTTTGATTTTTAGTTAATTCCAAATGGATGAATTAGTGCAATTATATTTAAAATAGATTTACTTTTATAGTTGACTTGAACAGCTAATATCTTATTAAATGAAAATTTGGCTTATATTTTATCTTTTTGATTATTCTTAACTCTCAAAGACCTTACATTTATTTAAACTTAAAAGTGTATTAAATCTAAGTTGACAACGTAAACCGTTTCTTTTTGCGAGGATAGGCGGGTTAAACGCGGTTAAATGGTGGAAAATTGCTGTACCAGAGTTGAAAACGGTAAGTCCGAAAAAATCCTTAAGGTTGAGTTGGACAGCTGCTGTATTCGTTTGATAAAAAATTATATTAAATCAGGTATTGTATGGCACTTCGATGTCATTTTATCTCTTTCTATTAGGTTGTATTATTCAATTACACGTTTTGTAAACTGACTGCCAAACAAAGATTGTTTACTTTATTTCTATCTCAGAATGCGTTGGTATATATTATATTTTCTGGTTTTTGAGGTTCAACATTGTGGCTCAGTATTATCTAATGCAAAAAAAAATGGTTAATAAAGTTTTTCTTTTTGAATTATTTTTAGCAGTTTTTTTTTAAATCAATAATAGAAAAAGCTCTCTATGTAATTTTATGATAAAAGCAAACTTTAAGTCTTATTAAAAGGATAAGTAAATTTCAACTTAAACCTACAAAAAATATTCATGATTTTCTTTTTAAAAATGACAAAAGGAAACACCAGTGGCCTATACTTGGGGGAGCCAGGGGGCCCAGCCTCCCCACTTTTTGAAACAACTTAAATAATTTTGGGTAATAGCTAAATTTTTTACATATAATATTTTAGTTACTTTTAATAGTCAATATAGCCACTGATTATCACATAATAATTCTGTAAAGATTTGGGAACGCAACTCAAATCGTACAGGTTCTTTGATTATATTTACGTGGCTTCTAAGGCCTTTATTTTTTAAGACAGAAAAAAATGTTTTATATAAAAATTGTAGGATTTTTTCCATGTTATCTTTTTTATCAGTAAAAAAATATTGCAATAAAAAAATTGAAAAATATAGGCAACTTCAACTTTTTTAAATGAAACACCCTGTATATTATGCGCTACAACGAAAGATATTTTTTTCTGATTTCAAATATATATACATTGATAATATTTGGATGAACCATTTTTGAGATATTTTAGGTTAAATTATTAATAAATTACAAAAAGTTTCATATTATTATCAAGAAAGCTATGGAAACAATAAAATTGTTATGTTGCTGAATTTGGTGAGGGTTTTCTCTGGACCAATAATGTTTATTTTTGTGATTAAACATTCCTGCTAAAGTAAAGGAAGACTTGTCGGTAAATAGAATTTTATTTAAAAACTTTGGATCCTGCTGCATAAACCTAGCTATTTCCATTGCATACTTAGGTCGCTCCTGCATGTTTTGTTCAGGAAGATTTTGAACGGGCATAAATTTATAAGGATAAAATTTTTAAAATTTTAAAGTTAAATAAATTTTATAATCTGTTTTATTGAGTTCAGATGCCGCATTCGAGATTGATATTTCAGGATTTTCTAAAATTTTTAAAAGTAGTTAGTGCTAGTCAAATAGAAAAAGTATAATAATTATCCTAAAAAACGAGGATATCCAAAACTTTGTTTTCATTTCGTGCTGCAGTCCTTTTCTTCATTTTAAAGTTTTCGTTCAATAAACTTTCTTATTATGTATTTAATAGTATCTTTAAATGGTACCAGTTGTTAAGGATATAATAAGTAATATATTATAAGATTTTTTGTTCTTCTGAATAGCCCATCGATAAAAAAGAATACAAACTACTTTAATTAGTTAAAATGATAAATTTCAACTTTTTTACAATATCAATACGTCAAATTTATTAAAACAATTTTATTGTTTTTATAGCTTTCTTGATACTAATATGATTTCAATTTATTTATATTTTAAACAGTAATATCTCAAAATGGTTATAATATCATCAATGTATATAGATTTTAAATCAGAAAAAAAAGATCTTTTATTGTAGCGCATAATATACAGGGTGTTCCATTTAAAAAAGTTGAAGTTGCCTATATTTTTCCATTTTTTTAATGCGATATTTTTTTACTGGTAATTTTAAAAGATAATATTGAAAAAAAACCTACAATTTTTATATAAAACATTTTTTTCTGTCTTCAAAAATAAAGGCTCCAGAAACCACGTAAATATAATCAAAGACCCTGTACAGTCATCCTTCTTGTTTGAATCGTCGAAAAAGGCATTTTTTTATTTTGAATAACTTATTGTGAATCCTTGGACGGGAGACATTAGGGGGCGCCCGTAAATTACGCGAGGCATTTTCAGGGTTTTTTGACCTCCCCTCCCCCTGGTGAGATTTTAAAAGATTTTTCTCAACTCCCTCCTCCTTCCCCAAATCTAACGTATTTTTTTTTAATTTGTGTTTTGGCTGTAATCGCGTTGGATTATAACTGTGCTGCTCTGTGGGATTCAGACAAATACGCCATATTTTTATTCTAGTAAGATTTTTTACTTTAATTTAACTTTGCTTTCACACAATTTTATACCGTTGTCTACTAAAAAAAAATTACGTGATATTTGCTTAGAACCCCCCTCCCCCAAGTGAGATTTAGAAAGATTTAGCTTTACCCCCTCCCCCCTTAAACACCTCACGTAATTTATCGACGCCGCCTTAGGTTTTAGTTCTACAAGAAGCTTTCTTTACTATAAGTCAATAATTTTACAGAGTTTTGGAAGGCAATGGGCATATTCAAATTGGTGCCCAAATAGGCAGGTATAAACTTTTTCCCAATAATGCAAGAAATATTGGGATAAATACTTAATTTTTCGTAACAACGGATTATTTAACAGACATAACTTTTCCTACTACAGTGACGAAAATCCTAATATTTTTGGAACCCTTGATCACCAGCACAGATGGTCTGTTAACGTGTGGGGTGGAATAATTGGACCCCGAGTAGTTTTATTTTGCCATAAAGACGGATACATTCGCTAAGAAACAAGGGCAATTTACCATATTTCGTCTCAACAATTAGGACAGGTGTGCCTTCTACTATATTTCGATCCTCATTTTTAAGAATGCTTTAATATTTTAGAAATGACAATAAATTGGAGTATTACTTTTGCTGCATTTTACTTGAAATACAACTTATTTTCAAAAATTTAAACTTGTGCTTTTAGCGAATTTATGTGATTCCTAATAAAAAGGTTTTTTAATTACAATACAGGGTGTTCCAATTTTAAGATAAAGGATAAGTTAAATATAAAAACGCCTTTTGCATAAAAAGCAAAAGAGATAGGTATATGAAACCCTAATATGGTTTTAAAGGGAATTTAGTTCCGCGTCAAAATAGGCCACTAAATACAGGGTTTTCCATTTAACTTAAGGAAGTTATTTAATAAAATGTGTGTTCAAACTTTGAGGCAATTTTTTTCAACACTCTGTATAATATTAAGGTAAATCTTTTATGTGATAGTTAACTTAAACCTTGTTACAGGGTGTAAACAATTTTTAAATTATGGTCTGTATTTTCAAATTTCTCTAAATTTCTCAGAAAGGGTCAGTTTTAGGTATAGGAAATATAATAATAACTCACCTTTATTTGGTCTATAGTTTAAAAAAATATAAAAAAGTATGGGGTGTTCCATAAGAAAAAATATAACTTTGATATGTACTTTCTTTTTGGGTCACCCTGTATATTTCAAAATAATTTTGAAATATGCTCCTCATGGACCCACATATGGCCGTGCTAAAAGTTTTTTACCAATTCGTTTCATTTTTCGTAGAAAAACCGACGCGCCACCCTGTATATTTTTATTTAAATTTACTTTAGTTATTGCTTTGCCTTAATAACTTATAGTGGGAGTAGTCTTTCTAAATAAAATGCCAAAGTGCAAGTATTATGACTCTGGCTTTAAACAGAAAATAGTTGCATTATATCAAAAGGGTGTAAAGCAAATTAATATTTTCAAGCGTCTTGACATAAGAAGGAGTACTGTAAGTAAAATTATTAAGCGCTATTTACAAAGAGGAGCCGTAGACCCGGCATTTAAAAGTGGAAGACCACGAAAAACTTCCTTACAGATAGACAGAACAATTTTAAGAAAAGCTAGAAGTGACCCAAAAAAAAACTTCCGTTGATATTAATAAGGAACTTAAGGAGGAATACCCAGATGTAAACCTTTCTGACATGACTGTTAGACGTCGCCTAATAATGGAGGACCTTTATGGTAGACGCCACAAAATCAGTGGGCTTCGGTACTTTTCAGTGATGAAAGTAAGTTTAATTTATTTGGGAGTGATTATACAGGGTATGTAAGAAGGCCTCCTGGTCAAAGATTCTACCCGAAGTATTTGATTCCAACTGTCAAACATGGTAGAGGAAATCTAATGGTGTGGGGATGTTTTAGACGATCTGGTACTGGTCCGTTAGTCAGAATTGATGGGCATATGGATGCTCAAAAGTATGTTCAGATATTGGAGAGTAACCTGTTGCCATACGAAGATGATCTGCCTTTGTCATGGATTTTTCAAATGGATAACGATCCTAAGCATACCTCCCGACTAGTTAAGAATTTTGCTTTTAAAGGAAAAAATTCGGGTTATGGATAAGGCTTTCCCAATCACCCGATTTAAATCCGATAGAAAATCTTTGGAGGCACTTAGAAAACCAAATTAGAAAAAGAAACATCAAAAACCGAGAAGATTTATGGGTAGTTTTGCAGGAAGAATGGCATAACATTTCAGTCAGTTATTGTGCAAAGCTAATAGATTCAATTGACTGAATTTATATTTTTTTTGCGTACTCTAGAAATGTTTCCATACTTTTATCATACATTATTAAGCTGGAGTTATGTGATCAAATTTCCGTATGTTATAATAGTATGGCAAAACGCGTTTTGTAGTTTTTGTAAGGTATATTTATTTGCGACTGTTAACATAGGCCAATATACCGCAAATCCGCTTGACAAAGTTGAAAGTACCAAAGAATTTGACAATCTTAATTTAATATCTGTTTAAACTTTTCCTTATATATATATATATATATATATATATATATATATATATATATATATAATATATATATAAAATACTATGAGAAGCTTTATTATCACCAGTGGCCGGGATGGGGAGGGGACCAGACCTTCTCACTTCTTAAAACAATTTAAATATTTTTGGATAATAACTTAATTTTTAAACTACATATGTTATTATAGTTAATTTTTAAATTAAGCAGTTGGGCTTCCCCACTTTTTGTAGTCAACTGACAAACGTATCTTTGTTATCTGTTGTCTTTATTTGCAAATAGGTCTTGTATACAGACAGGTCCACTGTAGTAGAAACATAGGAAACACTTAGGCGAAAACTTACATTCGCCTGACTCGAGCTAGCGAAACAAAACTCGCAAAAACGATGCGATAAATGTGTAATGTTTTTGAAGATTTAATTATGAATTTAAATATTATTTGCTTTCTTGCAGCCACAGCCATTGCAAGTACGTGGTAAGTTCTCTTGGAAACTCGTTTCTTCACTAAAAATAAATAATAATGAAAGTTTACGAACTTCGTGAAAAGGTTCAAATTGTAAAATGGTATTTCCAAGGAAATCAAACAAATCGACAAATTCATAAATCTTTTCCCAAAGCATTTGAAAACAGACCTATACCATGTCTGAAAACAATTTTTAGAATGATCCAAAATTTTGAGACCCACGGGTGTGTGTCTCCCCAAAAACATTAAAAACAGGAACTCGTAAATGAAGAACGGGAAATAAAAGAGGCATTAATTTGTGTTACTGCTAAACAAGACCCCACTGTAACCAGTAGACAACTTGCTGAGGTAACAGATTCATCGCATACTACAGTTAAAAGAGTCCTTAAAAAAAATGGTTTCCGATCCTACAAGGCCCGAAAAACACATGAAATTTTTCCCTAAGACCAATTTTGACGTATGAAGTTTTGCGAATTAATAATGGAAAGGGCAAATACAGATGAAAACTTTCTTAGATCGATTGTTTTCACCGATGAATCGACCTTTCCATTATTAAATCGACATAATCCAACTCAAGTTCGATATTGGTCTCTTGAAAACCTACACAGGTATTTTGAGGTTCGAACTCAGTATCCTCAAAAATGAATGTTTGGGCTGGTATGGTGGGAAAACACCTTATTGGACCATTTTTTATTGAAGGCAATTTAACTGCAGCAATTTATTTGGATTTGTTACAACAACAAATTGTACCGGCAATTCGCCAATTATTAAGGAGTAAGATTTGGTAATATCTGGTTTCAGCAAGATGGTTGTCCCGCTCACAATGGACGTATTGTTCAAGGATATTTGAACAATACGTTTCCTAACCGTTTGATTAGTGGACGTAGAACCATTGTGTGGCCCGCAAAATCACCAGACCTTGCTCCTTATGATTCCTTTTGGGGGGAAAATTTAAAAAATAAGGTTTATGGTAATGATAGGGCTAAGAATTTAGAAGAACTTCGAATACAAATTGAAGAAGCTTTTCAAACTATCAGCCCTAATATGCTAGCAAACCTTAGACGGGGTTTTTACGATCGTTTGGGATATTGCCTTGCGCAAGAAGGAGGTTTGTTTAAATATTTATTATAATTTCATTTTAGAGTATTTTTTATGTTTATAATTATTTATTTTTTCATTGCGTACTATTTTAATTTTGGAAATGAGTTTTGTGTTTAGAGAACTTACTTTTTATTTTGCTTTGGCAATTAATGAACTGATAAATAAAGCTGTTGGTATTTAATTCCCTATTTATAAATAACGGTATTAAGTATCAACTGTTTTTCTAACAGATTAGACTGCATAAATTTATTTTTCGTAATTTTCAAGCGCGCCTTAAACCATACAACACACCCGAAGCATATTACAAACTGAGGCCTCATTTGGTTAATATTGCATGCATGTTTATCGATCGAAGCGGACAGTAGTAAATTCATCAGTTACCTGCCTATGTTTCTACTACACTGGACCTGTATAATCAGATTTTGTATAATTAACATCTCTTTAAGCCGTTGAAAAACACGCCACCAGTAAAATTCATATTTTTGTTTTTGATTCTATATTATTTTTTTTTTTTCAGGAATCCACTAGAACAAGATGGAGAAATTCTTCCAATGGGATCTACCGTAGACATTTTCAGTACAAACAACCCTGACGAAGACGAGACAAAAGACGTGCCGATGTATGAAAAATACAATCCTCTTTTACACGGTTCCAGTCGTAAAAGAACCGACAAAATTTTAAGTGTCGATTTCATGAGAAAATACATTCATTTTGTAAAGATTTTGAAGCCTACGCTGACCGATGAGGCTTCAGAAATTATTGCGGAAGAGTATTCCAGGCTGAGATCTGAAGAGATTTTGGAAAGTGATGTTGCAAGAGTAAGTCTCAAATGGCGCTCTTAAAAATATTAAACTTTTCTAGTAGGCACACTACTTTTTGCCCGACATCAGGGCCGAATTTAGGACCTCTGGGGCCCCGGGCGAATTTGTGAATGGGCCCCCACCCCCAGTAACGTTTATACAAACAATATAATATTATAACAATATAATACCTTCTGGATATAAAACATTTAAATTGAATTGAATGATTCAAAAAATTGGAACATAGTAACATGTTATACAATAATTTTTTCTACGAAAAGATCATTACAAACAACCCCCTAATTCCCCTCCTAATTAAAATTGATCTTTACCCTTATGTGATTCTTTTTATATTATGTATTATTAATACATCCTAGAAGTTTGACTAATTTAAAATGCTTAATTAAAAAAAAATGGAGCTTAAAGTAAAAAACGATTTTTCGCAATTTCGTAAAAATTGTCATTTTCTTCAAAATAATTTCAACAATACTGAAAATACGAAAAAAATGCTATTGTACCGATTTGTAGCTTTTTGATTACAAAGATTTTTTGTTACTTAGATTTTTCTGACCAAAAAATATTTGGCAAGATATGACCGTTTAAAGCCTTTATTTACGAGCGAGCACCATCTTATTCGAGCCCTTTAAACTCATCCCATTTAAAAACTAAGAGGTTTAAAAGGATTTAATTCACATGGCCTTGAAACTCTTAAAAAACCAAACAAAATCATTTTTAAAAAACTTTCTATCATTAAAATTAAAGAAGCTATGTTTAAAAAACCAATATTTTTTTTTCGAAACATTCGAATAACCCACATCGGAGCATAATTTGCATAATATTCTACATACCTGGTATACTTTATATTTTTACCGGTATAATTTTCGTATGTAATTTTATTTTTTTCCTATTTATATTTATTATATTGGTTTATAAGGATTGCATTGTTGTAAGGGTTGGTTTTTAAGGATAAAAAATTTGCCAAATAATGAAATTCGTAATATTTCAGGCAGTAATATTTTTAATTAATAAATCTGTCAAGCTGTTATTTTTTTTGGGGTAAATCTTTTTTTTTTAATTAAGCTATAATAGGGTTTGATATGTAAAGATCGAAAAGTTGCAAAATAAAATTAGTACACATTTTAAGCAGCATTTTAAAATTTAATCACTATGATAAATTAATCATTTTTTTAGGGTAAATATTTTTTTTTACTTTTAGCTTTAACTAGGGTTCATTTTTAAGGGTTGAAATATTTTGAAATTGTAATTCAGAGCACAAAACAACCATTATTCAACTAATCCAAACCAACTTTTACCCATCTAAAAGTTTAAAATGTTACTTTTATTTTATAAGTTTTGACAATTAGGGGTAGTTTTCACCCTTAAAAACAAACAGTGCACATCACCATAAAATAGAATTTGAAGTAGAGGGTTAGAAGCGCCTAATTCCAAATTTTTATGCAAACGATGCAGGAGAAAAAAATTGCGAGGTTTTGCTATTTTTTTAGCTTCGTTTCCGGGACTATAATTATGTATCCTCAAATCGTTTTAATTTGCCAAAACATTTTCTTTTGTGAATCTTATGAGGGGTGGTTATTTAAGGGTTGAGCTATTGTAGTTAAATATTTATAATACCCTAAACCGGGGGTCTCCAAACTACGGCCCGAGGGCCACATCCGGCCCGCGGACAGATTTTGTCCGGCTCGCGGAGAGCTAGCATACTTGAAAACTCCTTTTAGAGAACAAATAATTTTTATAGCAAATTAAATTTAGTTTACTGAAGTATTCTAATTTTATGTTGAATAATTATTAATATGACATCTACATTGATATGGTCAGGGGCTAACTCCGCTAACTCATAACATTTTGTAGGCTTATTGTTATTGTTTTTGTGATAAGTTGGATAAAGAAACACAGAATTGTAATGAGTAAAGACATGTATAATATGCAGAAAATTTAACTTTTAGTATATAATAACTAACAAATTATTGAAATGAATCCAACTAACATTTTATACATTTTAAATAATCACATAACTTATAACAAACATAATGACATATGAAATACTAATGAGATTTATGTAATTGAGATTTTCCACTGACAATAGTTTGTAGTTGTGGACTAATTTTACTTGTACCAATTATTAAAAGAGATTTAAGATGCTCATCAGTTAATTTCGATCTGTAAACATTTTTTGTGTACTTCATTTTGGAGAAGGTTTTCTCACACAAATAAGTAGTACCAAAAACAGAAAACAGACCACGAGCAAATTTATGCAAATTATCAAATTGTGTCAGTGGAAGACTCTTATTAAATTCCAACAAAGATGAGTTTTGATATTTGTTCTTAATTATATCACTGCATTGTAGATCAATCATTTCCATTTGAAGTTCCGGGGCTAGGGTTTCAATGTCAGTATCAAAAGGATTCTGAAAAATCTTAATTTGATTCGCAATGGCATCAAAGTCCGAGAAACGAGTATCAAAATTTATCTTCAAAGCACTCAAAGTTTCGATTGCAAAATCGATAGGAAACTCAGTCTCAGTAGTGTGGATGAATATTTCACATGATTTAAAATGTGAAAAACATTTACTTCGTAGTTGTGATTGAAACAGTCTCAATTTCTTGGAATGATTTGATATTAGTGTATAAATCAGGAAGATGCTGGTTTTCTCCTTGCAATCCCAAATTCAGTTCGTTCACATGTTTTGTCAAATCAACATAGAATGCTAACTTCCACAGCCATGCGTTGTTTTGTAATTCAGTAAGAGGGCGATGCTTTTCATTCAAAAATTTTGATCACTGCTCAAGTTCAAAAAGCGCTGAAGGACTTTCCCACAACTAAGCCAGCGTACGGCAGTATGATAAGGTAAGTCAGTTTCTCCAATCTCTTCAATAAATTGTCGGAATTGTCGGTGATTCAGCCCAAAAGATCTGATAAAATTAACAGTTGATATGACTGGTTTCAGAACGTCAGACATATCCAAACATTTTCCGCACAAAGACTGTTGATGAATGATACAATGTAAGACTAATGGTTTTGAACCACCGTCATTTTCTACAGCCTTTGACACAAGAGCGACCACTCCTTTTCTTTCCCACTCTGTTTTTGCCTCCACGTTGTAATAGTTTCAAGTTTTTCCATCGAAGGTTCTTTTGATTAATGGCCATTTCAACTCCTTTAAAAATATCTGTACCAGTAGTTGTGCCATGAATACTATACATATCAAGAAGTTCTTCGTGCACTTCATAGCTTTTATCTACCCTCGAATATAAATCAACACCTGAGCAGTATCTGACACATCCGTTGACTCATCCAAGGCCAAAGAAAACCACTCAAAATGTCCATTTTTGTCGAACAGTTGAGAGGATATATTTTCAGCGATGTTTTCTACCCCGAGCCACAGTGTTTGCTGACATACTGACAGTTTTTAATAAATTTACCTTTTCAGGGCACATTTCTTCGGCTACTGCAATTATGCATTCTTTGATCATTTCTCCATCGGTGAATGGTTTTCCACGTTTTGCAATTTCAAGAGCCACACGAAAGCTGGCACGAGTTGCAGCCTCTTGTTCAGTTTTGAGTTTTGTAAATGAAGATTGCTGCGATTTCAATCCGCGCTGCATAGCTTCGAATTTTTCTGTCCGCAAACTTCCTGTATATTTTGAAGTAATTTTGAAAATGTTTTGTTTCATAATGACGTTTAATGTTATATTCTTTGAGAACGGCTATGCTTTCATTGCAAATCAAACATAGCGCCTTGTTACTGGACTCAATTTAAATACTGAATGTTCCACTGATCTTTGAATTTTCTGCATTCACTATAAATTTTTCGCTTCTTTTCCATACTACTAATTCACACACAAAAGCAACAATTCAAATCAAAATACTGTTATAAAGATGTCTTAAACTTAAACACGCACAAACACGTTTTAAGGAGGTATGCAATATTTTATTTAACAACAGTGTCATAGGAACTAACTTGTGGTTGCGCCACTAGCCTTCTTATATATTCCAATTACTGCCATCTAGAAGTGAGTGGAAGACACCAGAACTTTCTCGAACCAACGAGATTATTCTGTACGTGCTATTAGCGCCATCTGTTAGCGATAGAAGGTACTACCTATTTCCGCTTTTGTCCACCAGATGTCGTGTCACGTTACTCCTCATGGCTCGTACTCTACGACTAATCTAGAAATTACAGATAATGACAGGAAAATTAATAATATGCAGTGTTGCCGTTTTGCGGACTTTAGTCCGATTTGCAGCCTTTTTTAAACGTTGTGTACTTTTCGGACTTTTTTTCATCAGTGGACTATTTCACTTCTTACCACCGGCAACAATGATAATATGGTCTTTTGGGCCCCCGGAACTTACTGAAGTAATCAGTATGGCCCTAAGGCTGGAAAGTTTGGTGACCCCTGCCCTAAACTGTTAAAAAATCAATTCTAAAATATAAGAGTCATTAAATAATTTTAAGATAAAAAAACACTTTTTTTTTGTAATTTCGTTACTAAGGGTGTCTTTAAGGGTTGAAAAGTTACAAAATATAATGTAAAAATATACCTCACAACATAAAAATATATTTATTCCACATATTTAGCTGTTTTTAATTTACATTGTCTTTTCAATGGTTTTTTTAATTTTTTAGCATAAGGGGTGGTTTTTCCCCCTAAAAAAAAAGAAACACACCTTGGGTATATAAACTTTGGGTCTAGAGGGTAATAGCAACTAAAAAAATTGAAACTGACAAAAAATTCGGAGGTTAAAACCTTTTTTCTCCCCCCACACTGTGCTATTATTTTCAGTTAATAAATTATGATTTTTGAGGAATAGGAAATAAATATTTTTTAGTTTTTGGATATGTAGCCCAATGTATTAGCCATTCGTTAAACGTTTAAATTTTTTTGCAAAATAATTTTTTAACACCCTACGGTGGTAGGGGCCCCCTTTTTTGGGGCCGGGCTTGCCCTGGCCCATAGGTGTTTTGGCCCCCCGACATTGTATTTACTGTATATTTTTATTTAATGATTTTTTATTATTGTTATTATATTTTTGCAAGTTTGGCATTTTGTCAAGTCATTAATTACATAACTTTATATGCATTTAATACTTTTT
>JAHBCN010014488.1:22625-33961 GCA_019359885.1 Listronotus oregonensis
TTTCAACTAATCCAAACCAACTTTTACCCATCTAAAAGTTTAAAATGTTACTTTTATTTTATAAGTTTTGACAATTAGGGGTAGTTTTCACCCTTAAAAACATACAGTGCACATCACCATAAAATAGAATTTGGTAAGGGTTAGAAGCGCCTAATTCAAATTTTTATGCAAACGTGCAGTAGAAAAAAATTGCGGGTTTGCTTTTTTAGCTTCGTTTCCGGGACTATAATTATGTATCATCAAATCGTTTTAATTTGCCAAAACATTTTCTTTTGTGAATCTTATGAGGGGTGGTTATTTTAGGGTTGAGCTATTGTAGTTAAATATTTATAATACCCTAAACCGTTAAAAAAAAATCTAAAATATAAGAGTCATTAAATAATTTTAAGATAAAAAAACATTTTTTTGTAATTTCGTTACTAAGGGTGTCTTTTAAGGGTTGAAAAGTTACAAATATAATGTAAAATATACCTCACAACATAAAAATATATTTATTCTACATATTTAATCATGATTTTAATTTACATAATGTCTATTTCAATGGTTTTTTATTTTTTTAGCATAAGGGGTGGTTTTTACCCCCTAAAAATAAGAAGCACACCTTAAGCATATATAAACTTTGATCTAGAGGGTAATAGCAACTAATAAAAATTGAAACTGTACAAAAAAATCGGAGGTCAAACACCTTTTTTCTCCCCACACACTGTGCTATTATTACAGTTAATAAATTATGATTTTTGAGGAATATAAGGAAATAAATATTTTTTAGTTTTTGGATATGTAGCCCAGATGTATTAGCCATTCGTTAAACGTTTAAATTTTTTTGCAAAATAATTTTTTAACACCCTACGGTGGTAGGGCCCCTTTTGCTTGGGGGCCCGGGCGTTCGCCCCGTGCGCCCATAGGTAAGTTCGGCCCTGCCCGACATTGTATTACTGTATATTTATTATTTAATGATTTTTTATTATTGTTATTATATTTTGCAAGCTTGGCATTTTGTCAAGTCATTAATTACATAACTTTATATGCATTTAATACTTTTTATTGTTAATAATCGTGCGAAAAATTAACAATGACCCGATTTAAAAAAATTAGTGTAAAGTGTATCAGTAATAGCGATTTTGAAGAATTTTATGTGAAAACCATGAAGCTGTTAATGAATGCGAAACTTAAAAATCGCGACATAACAAATAGAAACGATATTCACGTTGGTGATGTTCATGTGTGTATGAAAGCGATTGTCCCAGATTCAGTGTTACAACGAATATTTGGATAATTTAAAAACTAAAAAAAAGGGTTATTTGCAAAATTGTAATCTATTAAAAAACCTTTATTGGGCATTTTAAAATTTTGCTACAGTGGGAGGTTTTTTATTATTATTTTAATGGGATACCATTTATATTATTTATACAGTGTGTCCCAAATTGGGCCTACATGTATTGTTAACTCGGGAACCATTAGAGCTACAGTGTTGGTTAAATTGGTTTTTGAGATAATTGAGAAAAACCAAAATGGTGCATTTTTAACTTTTGCCTGTAGCTCGCAAACTACCAATTTTACGGTTTTAAGATTACTACATTATTAGAACACTTTTTTAGGAAGAATTTAAGTAAAAATATTTTTTTAACTTTATTTGTTTTTGAGATATTTACCCAAACTTTGGATTTTCATACTGACGCCATATTGGACTTTTACATTTTTGAAAAGAGCTCTTCAAGAGCTTTTCATTGATGTATCACAAGTCTAGGTTTTCAGATTGCTTAAGCTCTAAAAATGATAATTTTTGTTTATTTGATAGTAGGCTTAGACAGACTGCGTAATGGCCGCCCCTTTTCATAAAAAACAAATGATACGCATCCGGAGCGGCATCAACCTAACCATAGACATTTAAGATTCTTAGTGATGAACTTGTTACCCTATGGATCTTTTGTGAGAGCGAAATTCTAAACTTATACAAAAAAGTGATGCTTTTTGAAAAAATTAATACTTCCTAATATTACCTTAAACTGATAATAATTAAACACAACTGTAAAACAAAAATGTATCAGTAAACAAGAAAATAAAATCACAGTACATGTCTTCCTCCATTTTCCACACATTTCTCGCATTTTTCCAACACCTTGCGGGTTACTCGGCGTAACGTGTTTTGGTTGATGAAAACAAACACATCCCGTACCCTGTGTTCTAGTTCCAGCCTACTTTCGGGCGGAGAACACTCGTACACCTCATATTTTGCGTGTCCCCATAGGTAAAAAAATGTATCAGTAAACAAGAAAATAAAATCACAGTACATGTCTTCCTCCATTTTCCACATATTTCTCGCATTTTTCCAACACCTTGCGGGTTACTCGGCGTAACGTGTTTGGGTTGATGGAAGCAAACACATCCCGTACCCTGTGTTCTAGTTCCAGCCTAGTTTCGGGCGGAGAACACTCGTACACCTCATATTTTGCGTGTCCCCATAGGTAAAAATCAGGGGGTGTGATGTCCAGTGATCTAGCTGGCCAAGCAATTGGCCCATTATTAGAGATTATGTTGTCATTAAAGGTATTTCTAAGGACCTCCATCACCTCCCTGGTACTGTGCGCTGGAAATTCGTCTTGCTGGAACCACAAATTATTCATTTCATTTGGTGGAACTGCATTTCTAATGGCCGGTAAAATATATTCTTGCAGGAGTAGCAAATACCTATGCTTCCATCAACCGAAACACGTTACGCCGAGTAACCCGCAAGGTGTTGGAAAAATGCGAGAAATGTGTGGAAAATGGAGGAAGACATGTACTGTGATTTTATTTTCTTGTTTACTGATACATTTTTGTTTTACAGTTGTGTTTAATTATTATCAGTTTAAGGTATTATTAGAAGTATTAATTTTGCAGAAAGCATCACTTTTTTTTCTATAAGTTTTGTATTTCGCTCTCACAAAAGATCCATAGGGTAACAAGTTCATCACTAAGAATCTTAAATGTCTATGGTTAGGTTGATGCCGCTCCGGATGCGTAGCATTTGTTTTTTATGAAACGGAGCGGCCATTACGCAGTCTAGTGTAAGCCTACTATAAAATAAACAAAAAATATCGTTTTTAGAGCTTAAGCAATCTGAAAACCTAGACTTGTGATTAAAAGTCCAATATGGCATCCGTATGAAAATCCAAAGTTTGGGTAAATATCTCAAAAACAAATAAAGTTAAAAAAATATTTTTACTTAAATTAAATTCTTCCTAAAAAAGTGTTCTAATAATGTAGTAATCTTAAAACCGAAAAATTGGTAGTTTGCGAGCTACAGGCAAAAGTTAAAAATGCACTATTTTGGTTTTTCTTAATTATCTCAAAAACCAAAAAAGATAAATAAAATCTGAAAGCAGATTTAATTTTGCAATTAAATTGTCTAAAACTTTCCTAATTTAATCAATACTGTAGCTCTAATGGTTCCCGAGTTACCGATACATGTAGCGCCCAATTTGGGACACACTGTATTTCGGTTTCTTCGTCGTTAGTGTTATAGTGACATACAGATTACTTATTTTAAATAGCGTTAATAACTTGAATTAATTTTTGTAATCCTTTGTCCAAATGCCTTTCTTTTATTTGCCAAGTAAATGTATAGACATATTGCTAACTTTTAGCGAATGCCATTATAATTCTTGACAAGTTGTGTATGTTTATCAAGTTCAATTTCCGGACAGGAGAGGAATATAACAACTGGTTTTTGTTTATTGTTAAATTAAAAACAGGGTTGTTTCTATTACAAGTAAAGCATGCCCAAAATACAACTCAAGTAAGAATTTAAAAAAAACAAAATATTAGTTTATAATATTAAGCAAAGTATTAGAATATGTAAAATTTTTAGCTATTTGCTTTCTTATTTCAGTACGTTTCTTTGGGATTACTCGCCTTACAATTTTTTAGAAAATGGGACCACTTCGGTCCAGGTCCTGGGGTATAACGAACTGAGCCTGCTCAGCCCTATTGACCACTATGAACTTGCAGATCGCCTGCACCAAAAAAGAAGAAAAACTCCCCAAAAAAACAAAAAATCGAGAACACTAATCTACTTTTCGGTCGCAAATGGGCCACCGTTGTCAAGATAAAAAATCAAAAAATAAATTTCAACTAAATTTGAAGAAATTTTGGATTTTAAAGTTAGAAAATTCTTAAACCTTTTATACCATTTATGACCAAACGTCATAAATAGTATAAAAGGTTTCAGAATTTTACGAACTTGTTAATCCAAAATTTCTTAAAATTCAGTTTAAATTCCTTTTTTGATTTTTCATCTTGATAACGGTGGCCGACTTGCCACCGAAACGTAGATTAGTGTCCTTAATTTTTTGGGTTTTTGGAGGGGGTCTGTCTTCTTTTTTGTTGCGGGCGAGCTGCAAGTTTATAAGGGTAAATAGGGCTGAGCAGGCTCAGTTCGTTATACCCCGGGACCTGGACCGAAGTGGTCCCATTTTTCAAAAAATTGTAAGGCGATTATATACATAGCTCTCACTCCTATTAATATGATTTTATAGATTGAAAAATCCACAAATTGATTCGGCAAATAGGTTTGAAAACGAAGGTTATTAATGTAAAGTGCGATCTCTTTACGGTAATATTTTTGGACCTTATTTTTCTGAAGGAAGTTGATAAACGAACGATACTTAGATTTTCTTTCTTTATTTGTTGGTAGGAGTGCAGTTCGGTAGCCAGACATAAGTGCTTTAGTTTTTTTTTGTCCTTATCGGTTTAGTAAAAAAAAGTATAATCATTTTCCTACCTCATTGTTGAGCCAACCTGTAGTGAAATTAGAAAATTCATAATTAAGATTTTTTGTATCGTACAACTTTGTTAACATAAATTTTCGAATATTTTATATTCGCTGTCACACTGTATTTCGGAAGCCCGGTATACCTGCATATCGTTTTTTAAAAACACTTGGATCGGTCAATTTTTTATTTTTTATTGCAGATAATTTTCACTAAAACAGTGCATATAAGATGACCCATAAAGGACATTTAACTTTTTTTTAATGAAACTACGATTTTTTTAGTGTTCTAGTACTCCCATAATTTTGTTATGCCATCTCTCATGGCCTTATCTTTGTACATTTCCACCAAGTACTGTACAAGTGCTTTTTATCAACCCAAAAACCGACTGACTAAAGCTAATTTTTTTTCTAGACACAACCAGTTACACCCCGTACACTCGAAACATTAATTCGTCTTTCCACGGCTCACGCAAAAGCAAGAATGTCCCGTTTTGTAGCTGCCGAAGATGCTCACGCTGCTATCGAGTTAATTCAGTACGCCTACTTTAAAAAAGTTTTGGAGAAAGAAAGAAAAAGACGAAGGAGAGAAGATGAATCGGATAGTGAAGATGATGATGACGACGATAATAATCAGCGGCCAAAGAGGACTAGACCGGCTGTAAGTTAACAATTAAGAAACCGCTATTTACGCCGTAAATGTTACAATTTTCTAAACTAGTGATAAATAGCAGTGAGAACAGATATCTAAAATCTGCCAATTTTCATTTAAGAATGACATATGCAAAAACAAATGATGAAAAAGTCTCCACATTGGTTAGTTGCGTTTGTAACCATGATTACTGACTTTATTACACCAGTGCGACATAGTTTTGTTTAGTTGTTTTCAATTCGTCACTCTCAAATGAAAATTGACAGATTTTAGTTAGTAACAAATTACTAAATTGAAATTGATTTTTTACCTCACATGATATGACCTCGGTTCACAAATTTATGAAATGCTAATTTTGAATGTCAATAGGACTTTTAAAAGTTTTGGGCACTTTTTATAAATATTAGTGGGCAACAAGCATTATCTTCTCTAATATCAGTGCAATAAAATGAAAAATTAATTGATGGTGCTTCATTAGTGCATCCCACCATAGAACCCACAATTATGTTCAGGTAAGACGATGGTTAAAGTGCTATGGTCGTCCTCATGGAGGAAATAAAGCCGAACTACTTTAGATGTCAAGTAGAACTATATTCTACTTGTCATGGTAATATGTATACTACATATCTATATAAACATAAAAAAGAAAAAATAATTCTTATTTCTATATGGTTTTAGTGAGGTTCTAGTGACTTTTACCTACGACCAAATTTATTATTTGAGGTTATGGCGCGAGCTATTATATTTATAATTACTTAAATATATTACCTTATTACTAGTTTTCTTTTTTTACACAACTGATGGGGTCACACATCGCATTTAGCATATTTGGGACAAAATTTTAAGTGCTTTCGCTAACTTATTTTAATGAGTTGTCTGTGATATTCAAAACAGGGCTTTGGAAAACTAATAAAATAATATAAATTCTCCTGAAAGGATTTACTACGCGTATCACTGCGGCATATTCCATAACAACAACGTGTTTTAGCCCCTTTCCGGATAGATTATGTATGCACATGCACAATTATTTAAATTGAACTATTTATAAAAAATTTATTATAATAACTTGTTTTATGGCTAATTTTTTTATAAACATATTGCTCATACATTCCTAAATAAAGTGCCCGAAAAACTTGGCGGAAATTGGGACATGCGCACAAAAAAATTCAACTGTTTATAATTTAGTTTCTAAAATTGGATCTTGATCATTTGAAAAAAAATCAAGTGTTACAGTCATCCCTTTTAAAAAGATTCTCAGCAAAGTCACACATAGTCTTTTGTCTTTTTATGTAGTAAATTACCAATTTACAGTCCAGAGAGTAAAGACATGGTATTTTAACTATTTTAGCTTATGAAACAACTTTAGTAAAAACATATTTTGTTAAAAAAACTTAAAAAGTATTACAGAAACCACTTATATCATAACCTAATAAAATACACACCAAAACTCTATTTGGCAGGTATTATTAACATTGAAAATCATGTTGTCGAGCAAGTTGTTCTACAATCTCCTATTATAGACATGTTAATATGTGATGCTGTAATCTCTCTGCCTTGTTTATCGTGATATTCTACTCATATCTATATAAACATAAAGGAGACGTGGGCAGTGTTTCATTTAATAATAATTATATATATTTTTTTTATTTATTACTTGGCAATTTTTTTTTCATAATAAAAATTGGTGTATATAGGAAAATTGAATGTCATATTTTTGAAACTAAAAAAAAATGTGAAAAGATGACACCGAACCTTCAACAATGAAGGTATAATTACAAATATGCAGTTAACAGTTTTATGAACATGTAACAATATAAATATAAACTTTTATAAAATATACAGTTGGTAATCTAGTGTGCCTATATTTTTTCTAAAGCTATTTATTATGCCTCCAGTGGCCATACGGATATTTATTTACCACAAATTGTGGTCTAAATTTTAATTTCAGTGGTATATATCTCCAACGTTTTCAAGTTTTTCCTTGAAAACGGTTGGAGATTTATACTAACTGAAATATTGTGTACAAATTAATAAGTAAAGACAATGGAAGTCCAAGATGTTCTTGAAATAATAATCTTGTTTTGTAATAATTAATTTTTGTACGAAACAAAGGTAATTAGTCGAGTTATTCCTTTTAAATCTTTTTTTTTTAATGAAATCCTTTTTGATGAAGGTTAGAGTAAAGAAATTGGAGAATTTTGTGGAATATTTTGTTTTAAGTTTGATAATATGCAGTTTTAGAAAGTTTGTAGTATTTGTTTCCTTCTTAAATGTCTACTTAAACTAAAAGTATAAATCCTAATCTATATATTTGAAAATCTTACTTTGTAGTTGTAGCTATAAGTTAAAAATTAAGAAACCGTCATTGATTCTAGGCTATAAAGATAAAAATTTCAAACATATATTATCTAGTGCGAGTTTATTTCTTCTAAAGCTCTTTATTAAGCCATAGGTGGTCATAAGTCCATATTTGTGGTATCAAATTTAATTTTAAAAGTATCATTAGTTCTCGACAAGCGCTTAGGGACTTTTAAACGGACCTTGGAAACAAAGAGTCAAAATTAATAATACTGAACAATCAGATCTATTATCTTGTAAATGAAACAAAATTATTATCATTGTTTCCGTTAAGGTATTTTAAATTTGGTTTATAACTTTAAAGAAGCCACAGATTAAGTCTTAGATGTAATCATGTGAACTCATAGGCTTTTAGATTAATTCTGAATTTTCGAACGAATATCTGTCAAGAATATTATGTTTTTGAGAGAAGAGTTAATATTTATAATGTATACATTTTATTACCAATAAAATAATTTAAAATTACACATCAACATCAGATAGGATCATTGTATGTTATATAATACGCCAAGGGATTAGGTAAAGAATTTTCTAGAACTTATGGAAACATTGACACTTAAAAATACTTGCACTTATATTTCTAATATTTCTTTTACGCGATATTAAAACTTTAAAATAAACCTGTTTTTAGAGATCTGAAGCAGGCGAAGACTCTGAAGAAGAGCTAGCAACTACACAAAGTTCTACTAGATCAACAAGGAGTCGAAGAGGTGTACAGAATGGCACAGCACTAGAAGAACCTGAAAATACACCAGCTGTTAATGGGCATGGTCCTGAGGAACCTGCTGGTATGGAAGTAGATGAGGATTCGCCCAATGAAATTTCACAGGATAGGTATGTAGTTGGTTAATTGTTTAAAGTGTAACGGGTATTTATGAGATTACAATCCGCCATTTTTCATTAAATTATAATTACAAGGGCGAATTTTTAAAGCTTAGTCTAAAAAAATTAAATTAAAAATGTTTCTGCAACAAACCTGTTCAATAATAAAAGTACTACTTCTGAAAATATACTTACACTGCAAATCTGTTTTCCATAGCTACCGAGATTTCTTCTTTTGTGACAAATTTTCGCACTTTTAAATTTTTTATTAAAGATACCAGTTAGTTGTGGTAATCCATGTAAATTTGAGACTTCTCAATGTCATGGTTGTTAACTGACATCTGACATATTTAATGGCAGCTTATTCTCTGTGCACTAATTTTCTAGCTAGACAATCTTGCTGAAATCTAATTACTCTGTGTGTCTTAAGAACCTACTCAAAATTGTATACCAGCTTTCGAACTATTGCAAAATATATATCGAATTTAGTCTTTGAACCAATAATAACCAAAAGAATCGATGATGGTTGAAACAGTGGGTATTACGTCGAAGTAACTCAGGTGCCAGTAAACATGTAATAAAGAATTAGTTCTGAAAGACACAGAAACATATAGAAATCATTTAAAAATTAATTAACACAAAATTTTAACTACCTAGACTGACTAGATCATATCATTAGTTGTATATTTGCATTTTTTTCTAAAAAAAAAACAAACAATAAAATATGACGAATAAAGCCTTTTTTAAAGAATTAGGAATGCCGAACTGTTTTAATTTCAATCAAATTTAACATTTTTTTTGGTTTAGAACTAAATTACAGAATCGTTTTTTTTTAAGGTTGGAATCATTTAAATCTAAACTGTGCCGAGCATTCCAAGAAAACCGAACGCAAGCCTTGAGCTTATCAAGGGTGAAACAATTTGTTAATGAGGAAAATGCTACACCATATACCCAAGGAGAAATAAATGCTGCCATCGAAAAAATGTCGGATGAAAATCAAGTTATGATGGCCGATGGAATTGTTTTTCTTATTTAAGTTATGAAGAATGTTTTTAATACTTTTTTTTTCAGGAATATATTTTTATATTAAAGATATACTTATAAGTACAATGGATACGATATCCGGTTTTATGCTATTTATAAAATTACTGGCCTTTTTATGAACTGTATTACTTTTTAAAAAGTTTCTATATATAACTGATTTAGAATTGCCAAAATATCAAAGAATATTTTTTCTGTTTTTAAGATAATTTAGAAGCGTTAAGTCCATGTGGCATTTTAAAAATACCAATAAAGTTATCTGAATATCGTTTATACTCATTAATTGTCAAAAAAAGTCTTCCTCAAGTATATCAATTCCTGCTAATGCATTTGTGTACATTGATGTCTATGCGAATCGAGAGGTCATTATCGGATATAACTAATTATTAAAAATGGGTTATATTAGGTGTTGGGCGTTAAGCAATAAATATTTCGGATGTGTATGAATTGCTTACTGCCTTGGTTTCCTATTGACGGTTTGTTTTATTTCCTGAATTATTTTTTTTTGCTTTGGTTGGCTTTGCACAGGAATGCATACAGCCACTACATTTAACATATTGTATTTAAGTTTTTATAACCAATTAATTTTTTAATTAGTATCTGTTTTTTATCTTGGGACAGTCCACGAAGGCTGATGCCTAGAGTCTAACGTACCGTGGGTGTCTTCAGTGTGGTGAGAGGGTTTGGTTTGTTCACCGGGACTAAATTTTTGGAGATTGGGAGGAGAAGGAAAAACTTCTGGGCAGCAGGTTCCATAGTCTTGATACTCTAGGAATAAAGGAACGAAGAAAGCGGGAAGTTCGGGGCCTCTCTAACTGAACTGTAAAAGGATGCATAAAAGTTGCACTCGTGTTGCTCTGTTGGGAGCTGCCAGAGAGGAATAATACTGGCCAATTCCTCGAGCAGAAGCCGTGAAAATACTATAGAAAGCGACAGATCCCTACAACTCGACGATGAGGCAGAAAGGAAGCCTTTCTGTAATCTTTGGATCATTAATAAGACGAACAGCTCTTTTTTGAATGGAGTCCAGAACGCTAAGTGTTGTAGGGGACGCCCTTCCCCAGACATGAGAACAATATTCCAAAGAGGGTCTGATTTGGGATACATACAGAGTGTACAGATTGGAAGAGGAAAAATATTCTGGCTCGGAAGAGGAATCAATCTTTTTTGAAGCTCGAAGCTATGGATGAAATCTGTTTGTGCCAGTTGAGGTTATTCTCAAAAGTAATGCCGACTAGATTAAACGACTCTTTGTTCTGCAGAACTTGGCCGCTCATATGTAAGGGATGAGCATTCGCAGACTTTTTCGTGACAGCGAACATGACTGTGTTTTTGAGGCATTAAACTGAACACGATTTTTGGCGCCCCAATCCAAGATAAGTTTGAGGTCTTGTGAAAGAGATATCTGCATTGACCTGCGCTTGTTTTCAAAATCAGAATTACACGGTGGCTTAAGAAATTGAATACTAGAGTGGAGGTACTATCGTCAGCAAAACTATGAATGGGATTGATTGTGGAGAGAGAAGATCGTTAATGTGTAGAAGAAACAGCGTGGGTGCCAGCATGAGCCCTGGGGCACCCCACCATTAATTTGGTAGAAGCTGGAGGAATGACCATCTACACTAACTGATATACGTCGATTAGAAAGGAAACTGGAAAGCCAAGAGCAAAGTTTAGGGGGGAAGACCGTAAGAAGGAAGTTTGTTAAGAAGC
>JAHBCN010014489.1:0-22494 GCA_019359885.1 Listronotus oregonensis
AAGTAACAAGTAACTCCTCAAAACTCTTAGACTCTGGCAGTTCAGGCACGCACAAACTTCGAACTAATACGTAACAGTCCTTGAAAGAGTATTTAGTAAAATTGCTCGTTTACGTCTTCATTAGAAATGCTATTAGCAATAAAAAATTGCTTGAGTCTTTCACTAAACACAGAAAAGTTTGAACTTTTGGATCAAAATTATTTAAAAAAAAGTCCAAACATTCTACTTTGAAACCGAAGCACTCGTATCACCAGATTGTGGAGGAGCCATTTTGTATTGCCGTCGAACTAATCACTAGAATTTGCTTGTTTTCCTTCAAAAACCTTTTGAATAACCAAAATTTTTACACGTGGTTCTTAACTCGACTCGTCGCCAATGTTATATTTTGGGGTTTAATTGGAAATTATTAATTTGAATAATTTACTTTTATAAATATAAAACACCAATCTAAGTGAGTATTCATTTATTACTAAATTGCCCAAAAGCACGTACATGTTAATACACATATAGTATAAAAAATGTCTATTCTAACAATTTTAGGGACCTTAACACAATATAAAAAATAAGGATAATTCTACCTAGATACATTACACTTATCTTTTTTAAAATAAAAATACCTAATTAGGTAATAAATAACAGGCCTTCATAAATGTAATCTGCGATATGCAACCTTCTCTTAGGAAGTTGGAACAGTGGTGCTTGAACACCTCTATCTGTAAATCCCAAGAAAAAAAATGGTTCTGTTTACAAACAAAAAGAAATTAGGGAACTTGACAGCACCCATTTTTTCAACACTAAACTGAGCCAACAGAATCAAATACCTTTTTACCTTTGACAGTAAGCTAACATGGAATTCTCACTTGGAGAACAGAATAAAAAAGCATATATTGCATTTGATCAATCCGCAGAACCATAGGGAAGACTTGGGGATTCTTCCCAGAGTAGCCCATTGGATCTACAGCCATAATGAGACCCATGGTAACTTACGGTTCCAAGTGTGGTGGTCCAAAACAGAACAGTCACGGCAAAACAAAGCTAGTCAAATTACGAATAACCATACAGGTGCTATAAGGACACACCGACTAGAGCCATGGAGGTGATATTGAACCACCCCCTGATTATTTGAAGGAAAGCGGCCTTGATGATCAACACGCCTCCGCATGGCGGTCTAGCACTTATGTGGCACTGGCTCAACTGGACACGCCTGTGGAGGGGATGTTGGGGGAACTTCCAATTTGGCAGACGGACTCAGTTGCAGCAAGGTTCGTTTTCAATAAACCCACCTATTAACAAAAAGGGGGAACAATACCAAAAGGGAGAGTCTAAAGCAGCGGTTCCCAAACTGGGGGCCAAACAACTTAGGGGCACGAGACCATATACTAATATGATTTTTATATTTATTTAAATAACAAAAACACAGTTTCAATAAAAAAGTTTTATTTATGGAAACGTCGTCTGAACTCAAACACCAAATTTTTCTCATTTCGAAATTGGCTTCATTAACGGAGAACATTCTAAAAACAAAGAGATTACAACCTATATTATATCTTATCTAAAAAGTCTCAACAATATTTTTTTAATTTTGAAGGATGAACATAAATTTGCAAAAATCAATCCTTTTAATTTTGATATAAACATCCTTCCAGAAGAAATGCAAGCAACAATGGACGAAAAATGACTATGGTGAAAAATGACTTTGAAAATTTGGTGATTACTACATTTTGAAAAAAATATCATCCCATCTATCCTTTAATCGCGGAAAAGGCTTCAAAATTTAACATATCATTCTCGACAACCATGTGAAAAAGGATTTTCTATTTTCAAGGAAATTAAAACAAAAAACGGTGCCGGCGATGTTGCTGGTGACCTACGTTCGCACTTTCAAAGATTAAAAAAGAATTTCCAAACTTGTTAATAAAATGCAGCACCATATGCGTTAGATTCGATTGTGTTCAAATGTTATGTTTGTAAATAAATTCCTCTTTTTCTTAATTTCAAAAAAGGGGGGTCAAGAAAAAAAGTTTTGAACCACTGGTCTAAAGAAACCATTAACCTGTACACTGACGGCTCTAAGACCAAGGTGGGCACAGGCTGTGGCATATACTCCCAACCATAAACCTGAAAATCGGATAAACAATGGGGCCGAACTCAGCGGTTCAATTCGAACTGACAGTTATAACCATAGCCGCTTAGAAATTAAAACCGCAACATCGCCAACCATACGATCTGTATTTATACAGACGTAGGCAAGCTTATAGCCCTGAATGGACCACTCATTACTTCGGGACGATAGAATGTCTCCCTGATAACATCTCTCTAAATAATGTGGTCAAATTAACCTGGATTAAGAGACATGAATATTTATCTTAAGGTAATCATACCTTTACTCGTGGCCAAGGCGGCTGCGGGACGGAATCTGGTTGGACACGTCCCCACCACTGGATTGACAACAACAGCGATTAAATACATCAAAAGAAACTTATCGACTGTTTAAGGAAAATGGAATACGAACTGCAACTTTGAAAAATAATGCTGAGCTATCCAGACAAGTCAATAGCGAAAAAAAAAAACCGTGTCCAGAAGGAACCTCCGAACACTAACGGGCGTTCAACCGGCCACTGGGGCTTCGAGGACACCTATTTAAAATGGATCACAAACGGATTATGTAGAGGCTGTGAACAAGAAGATGAGACCGCGGAAAATTCTTTGGATTGTCCCGCCCCCATATTTGAACGAAAATAACTATTTTAAATCAATAGATTGGACGACGCAGTAAATCTCCCGCCCACAAAAATTAAGCACACAGGACATACTGAGGTCTAGGTGCAGTGGTATATACCACCCTCTGAACATTCAGACGATCAGAAGAATAAAAAAAATTAAGCAAAAATGGGAGAACGTTTTAATCATTTTTTTTTTACATATACCAATTATTTCTCATGGAAATTTTAAGTACTTGTTTTGCACTGATAAGCTAAAGCATAAAAAGTCAGTTTTAGAAATTTAATTACATGGCATATTATTGTTACTTTAAGTTAATAAAAGTATTCACTATATGCCATCAGATATTTAAGTGCGCATTATATTGCCCAATCGATTATAAAAGAATTCATCCCCATGGTCGTTACAAACCAAAACACAATAAAATTGTTGAAATTCATGAAATATATATTTTGTTTTTTTTATCTTGGGACAGTCCAAAAGGCTAAGGCCTTACTAACGACCGTTGGTGTCTAAAGTGTGGTAATAGGGAGTTTATTCACACGAGACTTAAATATTGGAATTATGGGGGAAAAGGAAAAACTTTGGGGTAGCAGTTTTCTGGACACTAGGGATTAAGGCACAAAAAAGTGGAAAGTTTGGTGCATCTCGTTAGATATTAAAAGGATGCATAAAAGTGGCACTAGTGTTGGTCAGGCCAATTTGGGGCGAAACCGTGAAAATACCAAAAAAGGAAACCAATTTAAGCTCGTCGGTGGGCAAGAAAAGGAACCTTTCTATAAGTTTGGGATCATTAATAAGAGGACAGTTCTTCTCAAAAATGGAGTAAAGAATGCTAAGTGTTGTAGGAGACCCATTTTCAAAAGTGATAACAATATTCTAAAGAGGGTCTGATCTGGGATACATACAGAGTTACAGATTAGAAGAAAGGTACTTTCGGGCCCCAAAAAAGGAATTCAAACTTTTAAAGTGCTGAGGCTATGGATGTAATGTGTTTGTGCCAGTTAGATTATTCTCAAAAGTAACACCCACAAGATTAAACGATTCTTTTTGTGCAGAACTTGCGCTCATATGTATCGGATGAGCATTGGCCGACTTTTTCGCAATAGCAAACATGACTGTGTTTTGGAGAAATTAAACTGGAAAAGATTTTTGGCACCCCAATTCAAGACTACTTTAAGGTCTTGTGAAAAAGATATCTGCATTGACCTGCGCTTGTTTTCCAAATTAGAATTACAGGGTGACTTAAATTGAATATTAGAGTGGAGGGTACAATCGTCAGCCAAAACTATGGATGGAATTTGTTGTGAAAGAAGAAGATCGTTGATGTACTGAGCCCTGGCGCACCCCAGCATTAATTGGATAGAAGCCTAAAGAACGACCATCTACAATGACTGATATACGTCGATTAGAAACGAAACTGGAGAGCTCAGAACAAAGCTTTGGTGGAAGACCGTAGGAAGGAATTTTGTTAAGAAGCCCATCATGCCATACCTGATCAAAAGCTTTAGATATGTCAAGAACAACGACTGGGATTTACCAAGAAACTTAAGGGACTTGTTCCAGTTGTGTGAGACAAAGGAAAAAGATCAGCTGTTGATCTTCTGTGATGGAATCCATTCTGTCTATCATGGAAGATCTTGTATTCTTCCAGATAATTTAAGATTTGGAAACTAATGATTTTTTCATTACTTTGCAAACTACAGAAAAAAGAGATATAGGTCTGTAGTTAAAAGGGAAAGTTTTGCATCCTTTCTTGGGGACAGGTTGCACATGTGCAGCTTTCAGCTCTTCAGACAATACCCGAGTCACAAGAAAGTCCAAAGAGGCGAGTTAGGATGGGTGCAAGCTCAAGGCACATTTTTTCAAGACGATTGCTGATATGCAATCCAGCCCAGACATTTTTTTGTACTAAGAGACACAATGTGCATAACACAATGTACAATAAGGTGTAAATTAATTTTATAAATTTACTAAGTTTTTTGATTTAAAGATTAACAATTTGGCAATATGAAGAATTGGCACACCGTACAAAAACTAAATATCATGTGGGAAAGTATTCCACCAAAACAATATAAAATAGGAGCCAAGTACTGATATCAAAATTAGACAAAGTTCTGTTTCCAATTTTGTTCAACGTTTTTTTAACTTGGCAAGTTTTTTAGTGATTTGCAAGTATTAAAATCTTTTTTCATTAGTACAGATAGTCAGTAAAAAACTTGTAAACAAAACTTGGTCTAATTTTAGATCTTAGTACTTTAAGACGCAGGGATTTTTGGATAGGAATTTAGTCCCTATTATAAGTGTTTTTGGTGGGATCCAACTTTTTTCTGGGTTTAAGGATTGAAAAAAAAATAGGAAGGATCTTATTCTTGTTGTTTTTCTTAGTAGACCTTGCTTTGTAAGTAGAACCTAACTATTAGACTGAATAGGAAGAACAAAAATTGCTTCTTTAAATGTTTCTTAAATTAAGTCTGGTTTTGGAGTCTAATAGGTAAATGTGGCAATTTCCTTTGTTAAGTGAGTAAAAACCTGTCTGCATTTTTATACTCTAAGACAATAATGACCTGAAAGTCGGTTCAATTAGATTGCAAATTTCTAAAATACTCCTTAAAAACACGATATAGCGGCCTGTTTCCAGGGCTTTTCAAGGAAAAAATTTGCAGTTTTTAGTATTTTTTCTCTCCTGGGGTCCTAATACCTACTTACATACCAAATTTCAAGTTTCTCCCTTCCTATAATTTTGATGAGTCAATCAGTCAGTCAGTTAACTAGAATACTTAAGTGTTTGTTATTTACATACCGAATCACATACCTGTACGTGAAACGAGACCGAAGTTATAATAGGGAGGAAAAGGGCAGAAACATTTCTTGTAATATACACTCATTTGTAGGGGGAGGCTGGAACTTGGCTTGGCGACTACCTTGGGCGTGCATAACACAGGTCAACAGGTAAATCTCCATCACGTCAGGTTTAAGGTCATTTGAAGGTCAAGTGAAAAAAAAACCATTGGAAAACACTGGTAAAATTCATGCATATGTTTTTGAGGTCGCTGAATTCGAATCTTGGGTCTATTACATCTATTCTAGAGGTCATCCAAGGTCATTTTATGGTTATTTTAAAGTGTTTTTGAAATAAAAATGTTAAAGAGCTAAGCGTATTCTCGAAGAAGCTAGCAAATCTCTGCTCCGATCTCCGATAAACTATTACCGATGGAAAAAATCACAGCTGCTGCAAGAAATTACCCAAAGATACTAAGAAATCAAAGAATATGTACAAGAAGCAGTGGCGGTTCCTCCATAGGAGCACAGGAGCACGTGCACCCCCAAAAAATTTAAAATAAAAATTATTTTTCATCGTGCATTATCCGGACCTCCCTAATTTACTGTACGCTAATACAAAACATAGTGTATTAGCTCCCTAACGATGAGACCGAAAGAATCCGATTACGGCCGTTCGACGTTCGACGCCAATCGACCGGTCGCACGTGCGATGATGTAGGCGTGGTTTATGCAATTTCTGTGGGAGATTATGCCAGCGGGCGGAGGGGGGCAATGCGATTTTTAATAGGAAGAGGCGCACACTTTTTATGTGCTCCATATAACCATTTGGAGCTGTTACTGCGACAATTTAGGGTGCGTTTCAGATATTTTACTAAAAATGGTCCGTTTTACGGTGGAATATTTGCAAAACAATTTTAACTCTTTAAGTTTAGAGCAAAAAATTGAAGTTAAGCGTGCTGGAAGACCTAGACCTGAAATTTCCCTCACACAGACCACCAAATGTAAGTCTAGGGAGTTTAATAGAAAATTCAAAATGGAAATTTATGAAAAGAATGATTGGATTTGTGGATGTGATACAACTAACCGATTGTTTTGTTTTTCGTGTTTGTTGTTCAATCGCGGAAACGCAGAGCCTGCCTGAACAAAAACTGGGATAACCGACTTGGGGCATTTGGCGCAAAAAATAAAAAAACATCAAAATACTCAGGCTCATATTAACGCTCAGTTGGAGTTACAGCTTCTGGGAAAAGTTGATATAAAGCAGCAGTTAGATAGTGCATATAGGCGCAGTGTTCAACAACAAAACGAACAAGTTAGAAAAAACAGATATGTACTTTCAAAAATAATTGACTGTATAAAATTTTGCGGGGCCTTCGAGTTAGCCCTTCGTGGTCATGACGAAAAAGACAATTCATCAAATCCCGGTATTTTTAGAGGATTAATAAATTTTACTGCCGAGTTGGATATAGCCCTTAAAGACCACTTCGAAAAATCTATTGTATTTAAAGGAATTTCGAAAATCATCCAAAACGAGTTGTTGGATTCAGTGCCGTATTTAGGCGGTGGCGAGATGGGCGCCCGCCAAGGGCAGCTTACCCGGGGGCGCAAATCGGCTATGAATTTTTTTTTATTAGTTGTTAGTACCGTATTCATATTATTATTATTATTTATTACTGACAAAATTATTTATATAAATAAATTACAACAGTACAATTTTATAACAAATTTTTAACTAGGATACTTAATTTAATTATTTTTAATATATTAAGACTGAAAAAATGTATAAATTATTAATAAAATATCAATTTATCGTGATTCCTTTACAGCAAGAATGTAACTCTTTAATTTTTTTTTATATTTAAGCTAAGGATAAATTGGTATTTTATAAATTGGGGGCAGTACTAGTTCTTTTTTCTGTTGCATAATATTAAATTTATTATGTATAAATGTTACATTTTAGTGAGCCTGCTATGTACAGTATTTTTGTAACTACGATTTTATTGTTGAGAAAATTTATTTTAAGTTTAATTATCCTCAAGTAAGGATGTATAGTTAATTTACACTTCACTTCCTTCAGTCAGATACAAACAGTTGTTCTATGTAAATCATATCTCTTTCAAATAGTAGGCTAATATTTTCATAAAAAGAAAATATAGAATTTGACACAAATTCCACCAGAAAATTGGTATTTTACAGAAACGAAATTTTTGGTTCAAAAAACTTTAAACCTACAACTTTGCACATTAATTTTGTAAAATTTCCGGGGAATAACCCCCCGAATACCCGTTTCCATTGGAGGGTATTCCATACTCCGCAAATCCTCCGGTGTGTGGGGGAGGGGGCGCAAATGTTAAGCCCCGCCAAGGGCGCGGTCATACCTAGATACGGCCCTGGTTGGATTGCATTTTACAAGTGACTCAAGAAAATATAAGATTAGAAATTTCGAAAGCTGACTATGTTTCTGTTATGGCTGATGAAACAACCGATGTGGCCAATTGTTATCAAATGACTACAGTATTTAGGTATATTTTATCAGATGGCACACCTGTTGAACGTTTTTGGAGTTTTGTCAATCCCCCTGATCACGATGAAGTTAGCCTTTCAGAGTGCATAAGAGCTAATTTAAAGCAAGTAATAGATAAACCAGAAAAACTTATTTCCCAAAGTTATGACGGTGCAAGTGTAATGAGTGGACGCCATGCTGGTGTACAAACTCTTATTAAACGTGAATATATTTATGCATTTTTTGTTCACTGCTACGCCCATCAGCTGAACTTGATTTTGTCCCAAGCAGCAAGCCAAAATCAGGAAGTGCGAGTATTTTTTCAAATTTAACTGATGTCTCAAACTTTTTTCCCATTCCCCACAACGAATAGCAGTTTTGGATGAAGTTGTCGGTCAAAGAAGTACCCCGGTCTTCTCCTACAAGATGGTATTTCAAAGTAGAGCTATAAATACAGTGTATGAATATCGTGAACTGTTAATAGAATGTATGGAGAAAATAGAAGCGACATCAAAACAGACAATTACTATAAATCAAGCAACTGCTATCTGTCGTATGCTGCAGGATTCAAAGTTTGTATTCTGGCTGACTGCATTTCATAAAATTTTGCCACATGCTGATATTTTGTATAATCAGCTACAAAAAAACATTAACAGACCCTGTGCAAATACACGCAGCTATTGCAAGTTTTCAAAATAGCATTCAAAAAGAAAAAGACGGTTTGGAGACCATTCAAAACGAAATTTCCGAACATACCACTCAAACTAAAAGGCGCCGGGGAAAAGAAGATCCGCATATCAACAGAACAGTAGCAGCCAAGGAAGTTTGTGACACTGTAATTACACAGGTAAAAGATAGATTTTCCTTTACTAAGCATTTGAACGCTGCTCTTCTTTTCTCATCGGATAAATTTCCTCAGTACGAAAAGCAATTTCCAATGCAACACTTAGAAATTGTAATGGAAGCATATCCATTTTTAGATAAAGTTCGTCTTCAGACTGAGTTAGAACTAATCTACCGAAGACCAGATTTTAGAGATATGAGTGGTGCTATCAACTTATTAAAATTTTTGACAGAAAATAATCTTCAAAGCGTATTTACTGGCACTTTCAACCTACTACAAATCATTGTTACCATACCAATGACCACAGCTGAAGCAGAAAGGAATTTTTCCACTTTAAAAAAGAACAACTTTTTTGCGAAGTTCCATAAAACAGAAAGACTAACAGCCTTGGCAATGCTATCCATTGAGAAAAAATTTATAAACCATTCCAAACTTCAATGAAGCTGTTATCGACAAGTTTGCTGAACAAAAGAATAGAAGACTAGACTTTACGTTTAAGCAATGTAAAAATGATGTAATTTTTAAATTTTTTTTTTCTTAAAATTTTTTTTTTTGTTTTAATTAAAAACGTGTATTATTTTTCATTTTTTCATTTGCTTCTATACCTTTTAAGACCTAGAAGTAACTTTTGGGCGTGACATCTATAAAATCTTGCCTCTGGTATGTTGGCCTCCAGTGGTTTTGTATTTTTGTGTTTTCGTCTAGTGCACCCCTTAAATACTTACCACGAGCCGCCACTGACAAGAAGACATTATAACCATTTTTCAAAGATACAAAGAACATGCGAGAAGGTCAAAGATGAAGGAAAAAAACAACAGAAAAACTAAACAGACTTTTCGGTAAACAACCAACCACCCAGAATGTCAACAAAAAGACTATAATTATAAATACAGATCTCTTGATCAGATCCAACAGCATCCATAGAGAACAAAATTGATGGGACCAAAAAAATAAAAAAACTTTCTGAACGATGAAACAAAAAAAAGTTTTAACACCACATAACAGTAACCTCCTTTTTTTATGGACAAAGAAGATGACAAGGACAATATACCCTTAAGGCCCATCACCAGTTCTAGAAGTGCCCCCACGACTTCGCTAGCAAAACACCTTTTGGAACTAATTAAACCACTGGTCGAAGTCTCCATCTTTTGTTAAGAACTCTGTCATTTTGTTGACATTCTCAAAAATGTAGATATAGGACCAGACGATATTTTTGTCAGTTTTGATGTGGTTGTATATAAACGTACCAGTAGAAGAATCGTCACATTATCCGAGCCAAGCTCAACGAAGATAAAAACACTTACAGAACCACCACCCTGCGGCTGGAGGGAGTGATGAATTGGTCGGCGATCTTGAACCGACGTGATGGAGGTTAAAGAACCCCCTTATCGTAATCAGCGACCCCAAAACCCCCAACTGTTTCCGGCGTTCCCGAGTAATCAAATGTTGACTTGTGTAATAAATCATTTAATTTAACATGTTCTTTGCTTTAAACGTGGCAGTCAAAATGACGTTAAGCCTTATTTCGATGACTTGTATCTAATAGGGGAAAAACAATTATAAAAAAAAATCTTTTAATGTTTTAATCTAAATTCAGATGTAAAGTAACTTTTTATTACGTTTTTATTTACCCTGGGTTTGATTTTTATTTTTAATTAAATGAGATATAATCTTAAAAAAGACACCCATCATTGTATTTAGAATTTAAAAAGATATCCTTTGTTAATTGATTAACGTATTTAAAGTTTCACTCGTGTATTTTTAAAGATACGGAGCATTTAAACAATTAAGGAAGGCATGACATCTACAGTAATTTTTTTTAATGCTTTAATATCAAGTAAATTTAATTTCTTTGTTTCATTTAAAATCATATAATAATTGTTAAAAAAATGAATTTTTGTGGCAACAAAAATTTTAATTAATTAATACAGTATGTCGCAGGAATCAAAGTTTCCAAAATGTTTATATTTTCCTTTAGAGTTTAGTAAACAGACCTAAAACTTAATTATGAACAATTTTGTTTATAAATTTTAACTTCTTACAATATAGTTTGACATTTTATATTATGTTCTCAAAATTTGCTATCATAGCAGTAGTCACGTGACAAACGTTAAAATGGCATTTTCCTTTAATTTCTGGCAAAATATTCTTAAATATTTAAATAACTTAAAAAAATTTCATTTGTTTCAATTTTTTTGCCACCCTCTATAAACAAAACCTAAAATTGGTCACTATATATATAACACTAACGGCCGATTGATGATCGCGTTTTTAAATTTAGCAATGGACTTAGCAATTGTTAAAAGTTAACAACGGTTTAGAATGTTTAACTAAATGTCAGATTTTGACAGCTTGCCTACTAAAATCATTGAATAGCACTGACAATGACGTTTTGTTAAACATTCTAAACCGTTGTTAACTAACAATTGCTAAGTCCATTGCTAAATTTAACAACGCGATCATCACTCGGCCGTAAGAAAAATAATCGAGCATTAGTGAATCCCAGATCGTTGCTCTTGACATATCCAAACCTTTCGATCAGGTCTGGCATGATGGGCTTCTTAACAAACTTTCTTCTTACGGTCTTCCACCTAAGTTTCGCTCTTGGCTTTCCAGTTTCTTTTCTAATCAACCTATATCAATTACTGTAGATAGTCATTCTTCCAGCTTCTACCAAATTATTGCTGAAGTGCCCCAGGGCTCAGTGCTGACACTTACGCTGTTTCTTCTACACATTAGCGATCTTCTCTCTTCAACGAAAAAAGTCTGCCAGTGCTCATTCCTTACATATGACCGGCCAAGTTCTGCAGAACAACTTGTCGGCGTTTTTTTTAAAAACTACCTCAACTGGCACGAAAACATTACACCCCATAGCCTCGGCAGCTTCAAAAGCTTGAATTCCTCTTTCGAGCCAAAAATATTTCTCTTCTCTCAATCTGTACACTCTGTATGTATCCCAAATCAGCCCCTCTTTAGAATATTGTTCTCATGTCTGGGGAATGGCGTCCCCTACTACACTTAGCATTCTGGACTCCAAAGAAGAGCCGTTCGTCTTATTAACAATCCAATGCTCACAAAAAAGCTGTCTCTTCTTGCCAACCGTCGAGCTGTGGGGGATCTGTCGCTCTTCTATAGGTATTTTCACGGATTCTTCTCAGAGGAATTGGCCAGTAAAATTCCTTTTCTGGCAGCTCCCAACAGAGCAACACGTAGCGCAACTTATATGCATCCTTTTACAGATCAGTTAGAGAGGTCCCGAACTTCCCGCTTTCTTCGTTCCTTTATTCCTAGGTGTAAAGACTATGCCCGCAGCAGTTTTTGCTTTTCCTCCCAATCAATCCAAAATATTTAAGTCCCGTGTGAACAAACTCCCTCTTACCACACTTAAGACACCCACGGTACGTTAGTACTTAGGCATTAGCCTTCGTGGACTGTCCCATAATAAAAAAAAATACACCCACTATAGGCAGCTTTCCTGCTTGGCCTTGCGGACAAGCGTGCAAGAGAGAAAGAATAATATCGGTATAACCTCCACGCTCCACGTGCCTGATGCCCCGTGTACTATTACCTACTTGTTCCGGTATGTACTACGCCCATCAATTAGCACGCAGGTATATACCCTCCCCGTCGTCAATCAGGAACATGGAGTAAGAGAGAAAGGTTGTACCGCTATTTTTTACTTTCTCTACTCGCACGCTTGTTTGCAGGGCCAGGCAAAGCTGCCCCCCTGTGTTATATTAACTCGAAGATTTAAATTACTTTAAATTCACACAAACCAACCGGAAATTGCGTATCAATTTCTAATCTTATCAAGAACAGAAGTCAAGCGGGAGAAATCACAAATAAATAATTCAATTTTTTAATCTTGAAAGAAACGAATAAAATGTTATTACAAATATTTGTTAATAATAATGTACTAAAATGTATATCAAGTTCGGGTGTCATAAAAGAGCTAATTAAAATACAATATATCGGTTTAAGGAATCAGATAAACGCCTGTGAATCAAACAATATAATTTTATTATGACCTTCGAGCATCTACCTACTAGAGGCAGCCTTGCCGCTTAGCCGTGCGAACAAGCTTCAGAGAAAAAAATCCTTCTTTCGCCCACCGGCGGGCTGTAGGGGATCTGTCACTTATTTATAGGTATTGTCATGTCATGTCAGCTCCTAACAGAGCAACATGTAATGCCACTTTTATGCATCCTTTTACAGTCAAACTTGAGAGACCCTGAACTTCCCAATTTTTAGTTCCTTTATCTCTAGAGTGTCCGGACTATGAAAACTGCTTCGCGCAGAAGTTCTCCCCTTTTCTCCAGATCTTCAAATATTAAAGTCTTGTGTGAATAGATTGCCTCTTACCACACTTAAGACACTCACAGTACGCTAGTACGTAGGTATTCAGCCTTTGTGTACTGTCCCAAGGGAAAAAATAGTAATATAACCTTTCTATCTCGCTCCAACGTGCTAATTAGTCAAGAGAAAGCGTACATACCTTGCTCTGCGTGCTGATTGGTCGGCACCTCACCGTTAATCAATTAGCAGTTGAAGCAAGAGAGAAATGTTATACACCTATTAGCCTTTCTCTATGACACCATATTTCTAGCTAGATCGCTGGTTGATCTGCACTGCACACGTAAGACAGTTAAAATATTCTCCGATAGTCAAGCAGCTCTTAAGGGTCTTGAATCCAGCCGGTGCAATTCGAAAACCGTCTGGAATTGCAAGGATGCCTGACCAAACTGGATCAAAACAATAAGGTTACACTACTGTGGATACCTGGACACACCGGCCTAGAGGGTAATGAAATCTTCGGTACTGGCATGGACTTCCGGGTCTCAGACACTCGAAGGCCTTCATAAGCCCACCGAACCATCAATGTATTGTCAAACTACTGGAACAATCAAGGGCACACCTTAACCACGACTAAGATACGCAATCCTCGGCAATGACACCTTGTTGCCGGGGAGGTGAAAGATCTCTCCCAACAGGGGTATCCCGATTTATTAGGAGTCTGGACCTGGTGGGAGAAATATAAAAGGGTGTGAGCCACAATAGACCGATCGGTCGGGTGGAAGGGTGTTATACCCACTCACTTTTTAAAATTACCTACCTACCTTCTCTATGACACGCTTGTTTGCACGGCTAAGCGATAAGGCTGTCTCCTAGTAGATATATGCTCAAAGATTACGACTAAAGGTCCAATATACAAATAAAAGAATTTGCTATATTTCGTTTTAAGACCAAAAAACGAATATTAATTCCAAATTGATTTGGACTGTGGGATTTTTTTGGGTGGGGGAAAATATATTTTTTGCTTCTATCTTGAAGATTATTGAGAAACATTATATTAAAAAAAGTTCATAAAGAATGTTGTTGCTCACCTTTATCTTTTTAAAGATATAGGCTGGGTTTTATCTGAATAAAAGTGCCGCATATCAGCAGGGCCGGATTTAACTTTTTGCCGCCCATAGGCTAATGTATTTTTGCCGCCCTAATATGTCAATATTTTTTGGATATCAGAACAAAAAATTAAGCTTTAAAAGAATGTAAACTTTACTAGTAATTCTTAAAAAAAAATAATAAACAAATATTTAACAAAAGTAAATCATACACAAAAATTAAATAGCAACTCTTTAAAAGAAACAAATTTTATAATATAAAAACAATATTAAAATGGTAAAACAAAAGTCTTTATTTGAAGCATGTATTATTTAATTATAGGCAAAACCATATACTAACATTTTTCTTTAAATCTTTTTTTTCTGCAAAGTCATTAATTATATCATAAAAATTTACGATTACATATTTTTTAAAAAACCAATCCTAAATTTGCCGCCCCTAATATTTGCCGCCCTAGGCTTCAGCCTACTCAGTCTTTGCGTAAATCGACCCCTGCATATCAGTATATTAATACGGGCAATGTTTTATTTCAAGCATGGATGACTGTTCCAATGAGACAAGAGAAATTTGAAATAATTACAAAAAATAGGTAAAATATTTCTATATTGAAGGAAGAATTAGGAGCTACAAACATCTTTGTTAAACAAGCTAAGGATGATGTCGACATGCTTATCGTAAATAGTGCGTTGGGAAACTTTCCTCCTAATGGAAAAAAGAGATAGTTGGTAAAGATGTTAACTTGTTGGCAAAAGTGTTAACCGGTAACAAAGTTTATTTTTTAAAACCAGGAAGAGGAAAAATTAAAACAAAAAATTTAGACAATTCTTATCCACACTAAACACCACATTTTATTAATCCATGCTACGAGTATTAGTGGTTGTAATACTATGTTTGTATTATTTCAAATAGGAAAGAAATAAGTTTTAAGGATGCTTCAGAATTAGGAAAACTTTTAAACGTTTTTTTGTATCAACGTTTTTACAATTTTGATAATATTTTCCAATAACCGGATGTAGATCTTTTTAACTTTTGATAATTTTTTGTTGGAAAAGCCGCCGTGCCTGAAAAAACAAAACGTAAGTTTTTTTGCTATTATTAAGTTACTTGAAGGAAAAAAAGGGGACAAAAATTACATTATTTTTTCAAAAAGTTTCAAAAAGTGTATTTTGCCAAAAGGCAGTCATTAATTGATGTTCGCGAGCAATAACATTTTTTTTTCTGGTGAAGCTGCTTATCGAACCTAAAATTTATATAGGTAAAAAATTACAAATATCAAAAGAATTAATTGCCGAAAACAGGATTCGCTTACATTTAACAATATATTACTCTCCACTGAATGGAAAAACAATTGTTAAGCACTACGGTACTACCCATCTGTAAAAGAAACTCGACCTAATAAGCCAGTCAAATTAAACAAGCCACCGCCAATGTTCAGCGAATCACAGCAACATTATTTATTTAGTCTATTTTTAAGTTCTGAAATGACTTGAAAATGAACTATATCCTAAAGACTGGAGGTAGGCAATAACCAACAATATCCTAGAACGTATTCGGAATCTTTTGCCACTAGCTGCCAATCAGTTACTAAATGGGTTCTATATTTTGCAATTTCACTTAAGGCTGCAATGGTGTAATGCTTACAGTTAAAGACAGAAGAAACATAGAGGTTGATAACATTGACTTTATAAATTCCATGACATGGATGTACTAATCAAGATGCTGATAAAACTTTTGAAAAACACGCCTATAGACATCCAACCCAATGGTTGTAGGGCAAATACTCGTAGTACGTTATAAAAATGGTAATACTGCATGTTTACTTTGTCGTTTACTTAAAAACTAGTAATTCCACAAAAAGTCCAAGAACCTTTTTTTATATAGAGTTTGATAAGCTAATTTTTTTAAACTAGTTTTCTTGAAATTTTAATTATATCATATTTGCACAAAACTGTAACTAACCTTCTTTTATCCCAACAAAACAAAAAAATCCACGATTCAAATCAAGGGTACTTTTAAGAATATGTGTGGAACCCCTTTATTTAAAGTTTTTAGAAAAATCCCGCTTGGTTGGATTTTTTTAAAAGTTTTTGTTTTTGTTTCTTTATTGAGCTATTAAAACAAATTTTTTTAACTAAATATAAGGGTATTTTATTGATTACTGATGAGCCTAAAAGTCTTTAATTTTCCAGTTAAAAGCATTAAGCGGTATAGTTATGCAATGATTTTATATGCAAATAAATACATTTTTTTATCTTAAAAGTGTTTATAAAAATATAAAAATATGCAAGCGGCTACTTATATTTCTGAAAGCCACAAAATAGTTGTTTTCAGTGACTGTATTTAAAATAAGCAGCTTATTTTGGCCTAAGTATGAAACATCTAATGTATAAAGGAGTAATTTTTTTTCTCTTTCAATTTTGTAATAACTAAGTACCCATATAGTAACATAAAAACCGTAGATGTGTTCTATAATTTTTTTTACAAATTCATGCATTAAAACATCTTTTCTCGCTAATCGCCAGTTGAGACCCTAATGTGATACATTTTCAAAATAACTTTTTAGCATATATAAATTTATGTAAAAAAAAAATTATTTAAGTTTTGCTTATTACTTAGGTTTTAGTAATTTTTTTAAAATAATTGTATCTTTAAAGCGGTGGTAGATTTGCCGCAAAAAAAACATTTTTTTTAAATTATAAACAGTTTTATGTTTTTCTTTAAAACTGTTTCAGGCGATCAGCAAGTTCGTGAGGGTCAAGCGATTATGTGTGCACAATGACCTTCATATGGACCGGTAAAAGGTATTGGATGCGCGGTTCAAAACTTAGATTTTATGGGCGAAAAAATGTGTCGGTGCGCCGTGGCTGTAGTCATCACTTAGGGTCTTAAATCATGCGCAGAACGGACTAGCAGATCGATTTTATTTTTACATTTGTCTGACTGACTTATTTAGTGACTTATAATAGAATTTCTATATAATTATAGATTCTAAACAAGTTTTACTGTTTTATTAACTTTTTTGTGTTTTATTAGACTAAAGTGGTTGTGTATTTTTTATTAAAAAAATAAAAAATAAAGTTAGGAGCCTATTCACTGGTATTTTTAATTTGTAATAGTATTAACATATTTAATCTGGTTTAATATTTTATTTTGTTTATCATGACAAACACATTTGTTTTTAGTTATTTCATTGACCAAATTAACTTATCTAAAAAATAGTTTTAAAACCATTACTTATGTTAAATAAATATATTCCTATAAAGTCTCAAGTTTTAATTTTCTCGTTTAGGTTAGAAATATTAATGTTGCTTTAAATACCAACCGATTTATATTCATTTCAAAATAAATAAATCAAATGTTTTCAAAATCGGAGGTTGAATTGAGCATAAAAAGACCTTCAAAATGAGGTGTCGCATGACCCACTATTTCATTTAAGAAAATAATGCGAAACTATGCTTAGCTGTCATTTTGACATGTAAAGTTGTCATTTTCAACTAAAAAAATAGAAAATTATCTGATATAACACCGCGCCTAATTTCATCGCAATATACCCAACGGTTCAAAAGTTAAAGGGGGGGCGACGGACTTTATGTCCTCATTGTATATACATCAGTGTTCAAGTTTTAAATAAAAGTTTGTGTTATTAATGTGACTGGATATGTTTTAATGCAATAAAGCAGATCCTCTCCCTGCCTCCATGAACCAGCAACCCACGGACTTATATGTGGAGGTGTCAGCTAGTCAGCTAGTCAGCAGGTCTATTGCACCCCCCACTTTCAATGTCCTAGCCTGTACGATATTTATTCTGGCATCTGTTGGCACAATGTTCAATCAACCAACAAAAAAAATTTTTTTTTTTTTTTTAATCTGGGCTATTTGGCCTTACATACTATGTGTTTTGGCCACGGATCTAAATAGTTTACTCTAATATGTAAAATCCCTAAACACATATGGACAAGGGCACACGCTTCACATCCTGGGATCCGTCAGGATGACTTTTAGTACAAGACACACAAAGAGGACCACTAAAGAAGGAAAAAAAAACATAAAGGAAAGATTAAGGCTATACTACTAATTAATTATGAATAATCTATATATTGTGACCTATTTCTTGACAGTATTTTAATACAATATGCGATAAAAATTCTACCGATACCGAACCCTCTCATTTTCTAAGTAATAAATTTACAATGCATGAACTAGACATAGCCATTAAAGGAAGGGAAAATACGTCACCAGGTCTAGATCAGATCTCGTATCCAATGATACAAAATTTGGGATTTTTCGCTAAAAACCTTCTTTTAGAAATATTCAATGAAATGTGGACGACATCATACGTACCTAGTCAACTAAAACAATGCTTAGTAATTTTATTTCTTAAACCAAATAAAGACCATTCACTTATAGAATCATACCGGGCAATAACCTTATTATCATGTATTTTAAAGACCTACGAAAGACTTGTTAAATTTAGGTTAATTTACTGGCTTATGCATAAGAAGATGCTGCCATCCAATATGTATGGTTTTATTCCAGGGAATGGTACTAGCGAAGCCATAGCACATCTTGTCGGAGACATACAGACTGGCTTAACAGAAAATAAATGCATCGGCGTACTTTTTGCTGACATTAAGAATGCATATGAAAGCATAAATTTACAAATATTGGCCCAAAAAATGAAATATCTTAATATACCGTCAATAGTAATAAGATCAATAATAAATTTATTTACAGATCGCAGTATAACTATTCGACTAAGAGATCACCAATATTTAGCTCCAAGAACAACGTCATTGGGCATTCCACAGGGCTCAGTTTTATCACCACTACTTTTTAACCTGTATACTGTTGACCTTCATAATATTTGGGACAACAACATAACCTGCATCCAATATGCCGATGACTTGGCTCTATACAGCCAGGAAGCCAACAAAGAAAAAAGCCAACTAAGACTTAACCACATCACTTACTGTCTAAAGAGATACTGCCATGAAAATGGCTTTGACTTATCCATAAAAAAAACTACTGTTGTATTTTTTACTCGCCGCAGAATTCCTTATAATGAATACATTACCCTTGGTAGCACAAAGTTTCCCGTAGCAAAAGAATTTAAGTATCTTGGGGTAACATTAGATTCTAAATTACTTTGGACAAAACATATTAACAGTATTATTAGCAAAACTGAAAAAAGCATTAATCTCCTTAAACAAGTATGTTCTTTCTCCTGGGGAGCAAATCAACAAGTTGCCTTACTTTTTTATAGATCATACATTCGATCAATCATAGATTACGGAAGTATTTTTTATGGATCAGCCAGCAACTGCCACCTTATGAAAATTGATAAATTGCAATATAAAGCTTTACGAATATGTTTGGGTCTTATGAAATCATCGCCAACAGCAGCAATTTTAGTGGAAGCCCTGGAACTACCCTTAAGCCACAGAAGAGAACTATTGGCATGTAAATTTATTTTAAAATTACATCAAGACAACATTCCTGCTAGCAAAAATATACAACATTTTATATACACCTCACAAATTCATACTGGAATAAAAAAAATACACCACCGCTAGCAGTTGCATACGAAACATACCAAAATTTAAATCTGAATACCACTGAACAGTTGCCCCAGATAAATATATATAGTATGCCATATAATGCCCTATTCACAATACCCGATGTGAACATTCCAAATTATCCAGCAGAGCCTACAATAGCTAACGCACACTTTGGGAAACAATCTTATCCAACGCTAAAAATGCGCTAATTATTTTTACAGATGGTTCAAAAACCCAATAATCTTGGCGCACCTTTACTTGCCCCCAGTTAAATTATCAAAAATCTTAGTCTTAATCCCAATCTTAGTATATTTTCTGCAGAAGCTGCAGCTATTAATCATGGCTTATATGGGCCACTACTCAAAAATTTAAAAATGTCTTAATTTGCTCCGACTCACAGTCCGTTCTCAATAACCTAAAATATTTTTCAAGAAACAAACTTATATATCCTAATACTTTTATAGCAAATATTATAAATACTCTTTATACAAACAAAAACATCGAAATACAATTTATTTGGACAAAGGCACATTCAGGTATAACAGGAAATGAAATAGCAGATCAGTTGGCTAACGGCTCCAAGAAAAACCACGCATTAATGAAAATACTTTTATACAGGACTTTATTTCTAATATAAAGGGAGACATTTACATAAAATGGAATAGGCTGGGCAGCTATGGTGGAAACAAAACATTCTACTACAAAATCATGATAACATCCCAAAAAACACATTGGTACTATAAACACCCCGCATCTAGGAAAATAATTTCCATCATTGTCGACTTAAACTTAACCATGGACCTTCCCAAGTCATCTAAATGGATCGGCGTTAAGGATAACCCCTATGCCCTTGCGGTGAATATGGTGACGTCAATATATCCTGTTTAACTGTCAACTCCACCAAGAACAAATAAATACATTTATAAATTATCTACTTTCTAATAACTTTTCGCTGCCAATATGGCTCCCAAAATTTTTAAAAAAGCAATAATCCGACAGTGATTGTTACTCTTGGAAAACAAAAAAATCATTAATGATCAATGGGCCCAAATATTAACCAACACTATGCATGTACTCTCAAAGTTTCATTTTACCAATACCGTCAGATGTTCGATTTTGGAATCAAGATTGAAAAGAAATTGTCATGTTTTACTACGACATCAATAAGTTTGAAACTAAGAGACACTATATTAAATGCAATTTTTCCTGAACCATTTGTGGAAATGAAAACAGCATGCAAGTCATTATATTTGAAATACTGATCAGCCTAAACTATAGTTCCTTTTTACCATGTGACGTAATTTATGGACGCGTCTCCTCTAAAAGTTAATAATTCATATTAACTAGATTTTAATAAATTTTAATTCTTCCCGGTCTTATTGTTCTCTTATCCCATCGTTGTTCAAGCCAGAAACATATACAACGCAAAATTTGGAACTTTTTTCACGGAAATAGAAAAAAAAATGTAAAAAAATATAATATATTTTCTCTGACCAATTGCAGCTCTAGTTTTGTTTAAAGTGGTATCCGTGTGCTTTAAATAAAATCAATTATATTTAGAAAAACATTTCACATAAACCACATCAAAAGGATCTACCTGGCGGAAAAAGACACTTAAGTTATAACAAATATAAGATTACAGTAAAATAAAAAAATATTAATTTCACTGTACCGATAAAGCTACTTGAAATATACAAAGTAAAAGTCGAATAACTGAGTGTATACAAGGTGAATTTTTTAAAGTCTTACAGTGCAGTATGTCGAACAAGGTTTTAAATATTTGTATGAATTTTGGAGACTTAGTAAGAGTATATGTCTATAATTATTTTTGACATATTTTTTCTTCCCCATTTGAGGGGTGGGTGGTAACTTTGAAGTTTCAAATGATATGATGTATTTTTTATTTTAAAAAACGCATCTTCGTTAAAAATTGGGTCTGTCAGCAAAAAAATAATAAAGTGTTGACTGGTTTTTAAAAAAGATATTAATCAAGAAAATTAATATATATATATATATATATATATATATATATATATATATATATATATATATATATATATATATATATATATATATATATATACAGTGACCCCCAGAAAGTATGAGACATATGAAAAAAAAATATTATAACGTTTAGAAAAAAAAATCGATTTTGCAGATGAACTTTTGCATCATTAAAAAACCCCAGAAACAATTGAACGATTCCGATTGTCATTTGTTATTTGGCAGTAAATTTGAATCTTGTTAGGTTGGTTGACCGGAATCCCCCTTTTTTGTCAAAATATCGAAAAATTTTATAGGGATAAGTTGTTCAGAATTAAATTCTATGGCTATGTGTAAAATTTAAAGCCATTTGGATAAAAAAGTTTAAAATTTTTCCATAAAAATATTTTGCTTGAAAAATTTTTCTTTACCATTTAGAAACAAGTTTTCCAGACCTAAACTAATGTTTTGACACAATTTTTTTTACTTAAGTAAGTTGGGCCTTTTTCTGGGAAAAATTTAAAAAAATGGTATTTTTCCGAGACCCTAGTTGTCCCTAGACATTTTTGAATACCGTAACTCGGAATTTCAAATATTAATTTTTATCGTTAAGATTCAATGTAATAATTAAAATAACTTCAAATAAATAATTAATATTTGAAATTCAAAGTTAATATTAAAATGCCTATGGACAACTC
>JAHBCN010014490.1:0-22744 GCA_019359885.1 Listronotus oregonensis
TAAAAGAAATGATTGAAATAAAACGGGACAAAAAATCGATTAACGACAGAACCGATGTAGATAAGTTAGGGCAAATTTATAACAACATTATTAACTAAAAATTATAGTCCAACCTTAATATGTTAACTCCTACCTAAGAATCATACATTTAAAATGATAATAAAAAATCTAACAGTTTTTATGCAATTTAATTTACTACATTCCAAAACAAAATGTTTATACAGATGAATTGAGTCTGTTTAAAAGATCAAATAATGTAGACGTTCTCAAGGTACGTATTCTGTCGAAGCATGTGAGTGGCGATTTCTAATATTGTTTTATAACTGTATATGTTATCGTTTGTACCATAATTGTATTGTATATTTATTTTCTTTTTTTGATTTTAGAATGAAACAAGATATTTTTTGATAATGCCTCTAAAATAAAGGCGAAACGTCAAAATCAAAATGTTATATTGTAATTTATATTAGAACCTAGTCCCAAGAAAATTAACCAAAATTAAGATACATATATATATATATATATATATATATATATATATATATATATATATATATATATATATATATATATATATATATATATATATATATATATATATATATATATATATATATATATATATATATATATATATATATATATAATAAAAAAATTATTACAACTTCAACTTTTTTAACACTCTGTATGCTATATGCTACAAAGAAAGACCTTTTTTCCTGATTTTAAATATATATACTTTGATGATATTTAAGTAAACCATTTTTGAGATATTTTAGCTTAAATTATAAATAAATTGCAAAAACGTTTTATATTAGTATCAAGAAAGCCATGGAAACAATAAAATTGTTATGTTGCTAAATTTGGTGAGGGTTTTCTCTGGACTGGACTGGATAATGTTTATTCTTGCGATTAAGCATTCCTGCTATAGTGACTCAGTGACTATTTTCAATGGATACTCAGGTCGGTCCTAAATGTTTTGTTCAGAAAGATTCTGGATGGATCTCTTTTTTCAATCTGTACACTATGTATGTATCCCAAGTCAGACTCCCTTTAGAATATAGTTTTCATGTCTGGGGAATGGCGTCCCCTACAACACTTAGCATTCTGGACTCCATTCAAAGAAGAGCCGTTCGTCTTATTAATGATCCAACGCCCACAGAAAGGCTTCCTCTTCTTGCCTACCGTCGAGCTCTGGGGGATCTGTCGCTCTTCTATAGGTATTTTCACAGCTTCTGCTCAGAGGAGTTGGCCAGTATAATTCCTCTACTGGCAGCTCCCAACAGAGCAACACGTAGTTTCCCCTTTTTTCGTTTCTTCATCCCTAGAGTGTCAAGACTATGAAACCTGCTGCCCGCAGAAGTTTTTCCTTTTCCTTCCAATCTCCAAATATTTAAGTCCCGTGTAAACAAACTTCCTCTCATCACACCTAAGACACCCACGGCACGTTAGTACTTACATTGGCCTTCGTGGACTGTCCCAAGATAAAAAAAAAATAAATTTATAAAGATAAAATTTGTAAAATTTTGGGGTTAAATAAATTGTATTATCTGATTTATTAAGTTTGGATGCCGGATCCAAGATTTATTCTCCAGAATTTTTAAAAATTATTAAAAGTAGTTAGTGCCAGTCATATTATTATTGTTGCCATGAAAAAAAGGCACACTATCAATTTTTTTGTTCTTCCAAAGAACTCATCGACAAAAAAGCAATATAAATTATAATAGTTCATCAAGACCTCAAATTTATCATAACAATTTTATTGTGTTTATGGCTTTTTTGATACTAATATTTTATTATATTTTTCAATTTAAGCTAAAATATTTAATATATATATATATATATATATATATATATATATATATATATATCATTTAAAATCATTAAGGTATACTCGAGGGCTCTCGATAAAGATATACCCTGGGGCTCTCAATAAGGTGTACTTAGGGATTCCCTATGAATCTTATGTCAAAATCTACTACCAGAAGCAAATTTAAAAAGTAGGCACTTTTCCTAAATACTTTTGTTCATTTCTTAAAAGTAAAAATATTTTTCTTTTGGTGGTGTTTTTCTTAAAAACGATTAATAATAAAAAAACGTAAAAATAAATGAATTTCAGAAAAGTTTGTGCGTTTTTGAGGTCCGAGGAGGGTGTTATAATTTAAAAACTAGAAGTGTCCAACAAAATTTGGCTTTAGATTCGTAATCAGCGTTCCAAAAAACCCCTGTATACTAAATTTCAGTCGGCTGTGGGCCCGATAAGTAAAAAATTACCAATTCTTCATTCAATTCCATTTTATGTTTGGAACAAAACACACGCCATTAATCAAATTGACACAAAAATGCAAATAACAAATATTAAATAATAAAATTTGAGGTTAGAACACCGGGCTTTTCCACTTTAAGCCTATAATTTGGGCGGATTTTAATAAGCCTCGCTTAGAGTTCTTTAAGCTAAGTTTAGTAGGGGGTGCAAGTTGATACTGTAAAAAGCCCAGTTTAATTCAAAGCTAAGCTTAAATTACGATCGGTGCAAGTTGCCCTTAGTTATTCAAAAATCGTTTTTTTTTTTATCCTAGGATTAAAATTGTTGCTAAGCAACAAGCACATTTTTGTACGGTATTAGAATTGATAGCTTTTGCCCCTGAAAATACTACAAAAATGTCAACATTTTTTGACGGTTGGAGAAAAATGTATTTTTTAAATGCATTTTTTGCTGCAGCAATGCAATTTGCGGTTTGTATAAGTCACAAGGTTGGTATATTTTGAACAAAAATGTTTGGAAAAGAATGCAAAAAAGCGCATTCCGATCCGTCTTAATCTAAAAAATTCCCAGGTTAAGTGCTTCATTGCCTTGACCAATAACTATCTTGTAATTAAAAAAATATTGAACGCAAATTACTATTTTTTCTATAGGTAGCTGAATATTTAACAATAAACTCTTACATGTAAGTTTATCTTTAACAATATTCATGATCTTGTTCTCGTTATCTTTTATTTTATTTTAATTATCCAAAAATAAATTCCACGGTTTAGGTTTAATCTAGCGAGCTTTTTACTTTTTGTGCTCGTAGAAATGGAGAATAACGAGACAGTTTAGCTTATCTTTATAGTGGATAGCGTTATTCCAATTTATTATGCTTCTGGGTCTTTGGCAACTTTATTTTTTAAATTTTAGTCTTAGTTAAGAGAAAAGATTTGTTTTACGAATTATAAAACCTTTTAAAATGTTATTTAATATGCATAAAAAAAGAAATATTAAATAAGTAGAACCCTAAAAGTAAAAAATAAAAAATATAAAAATAACTATTTTAACAATAAAATTTTTAACATGAGAACTTTTATTCCGGATTTTAATTTTTTGTTCATAGCATTCTTAAAAATAATAATGTATAAATTTTAAAAACACGTTTTTCCCATATATCGTCTTTGCACAGAAATATGTCTATGCATTTTTTAAACGCAAAAAAAATATAATTTAAAAAATTTATTTAAAAATAATAAATATCCGCAATCATTTTGATTGTGGGAAAACCTGAAAGGAAAATATAAAAAATTGACTTACTTTTAATTGGGGCCTCTACAATATAAGGCACTACTTTACTGTAGGGGTTTGGGAGCTTATAAACTATAAAAGACTTACAATACTTGTAGCATATTACATAAATCGCATTATTTTCCCTCTTTCCATCAGGTACCAAATACCGGCATCTAAACAAGCAACTATTTATCGTCAATCCCAGACTCCTGAACTCCCGACTGTCGGTACGCTTACCTATTTATACCTTTTCTTTAATAACTGTTTAGAAATATTTAAACTTCTATCTTAAAGTAACAATTCTTAGACAATTCGTAACCTACCCTGTACTAGTGGCCGTAAAATAGTTTAGTTTGCCCTGACTTTCATACATTGTTGGAAACTTATTTAATTTTTTATTAAGTTTTTCTTCGGTTAACTCGCCAGAAATGTTCTCATACAATGATCTGAATCTCTTTGATCCTGATCCCAGGGTAGCCCTATTGACCTCTGTGAACTGGCAGATTGCCTGAAACAAAAAAAGAAAAAACCCAAAAAATTTAAATACTTATCTATGTCTCGGTGGCAAGTCGGCCCCCGGTATCAAGAATAACTTAAATAAAAAATGAAATGGAAACTAAAATTTAATTTGTACAAATTTTGAAAAAATGCTATTGCGATTTTAGGAACTTTTTGTTATTATCTATGACGTCATATTGTCATAATAATTAATGTTTTATTTTTTCCACATCCTGTAAACGTTAATAATTCTTATTTTTAAAATAACAATACTGAATGATATTTTTGCATAGTTCCCAGTAGTTTATATATTCTTAAAAATATCAAATATATTCTTATAAATACTTTCTTACATTTTTAATTTAAGATGACACAAAAAAATTGTTCATTCTCGTGGTAATTAATAATTAATAATCAAACGAACTTACCTGAAGTGAAGTTCGATGTTAATTATATGAAGCGTCCATTCCGAATGTATCACTTGACCACGTAGTACGCCCCTGTCGTGCTTATACTCACTAGTTGAAAGTTTTATCTAGTGCCCGTGTTCCCTCAGGTTCCCGCTGTAACTCTCATTTATTTAGATTTTTTGATAATCGCAAAAGAAATAGGGAAAAGGGAGGGTGGGGGTGATACATTCGGAATGGACGTTTCATATAATTAACATCGAACTTCACTTCAGGTAAGTTCGTTTGATTATTAATTATATTTCAGCGTCCATTCCTCTGTATCACTTGCCACGTAGTTGTTTAGAGTATTGGTTGCGATTATCCATACAAGTTTTGAATGGTTATTTTCAATATAATTAAAAGTTGTTAGGAAAAATAAACAAACAATACGTGAATAACATGTTAAAACAAAGCTATATTTATCTTAATATTAATGTAAAAGATTAATTGTACAAAGATATTATTTCTTGACGATGATAAAATTGTTGTTGCAAATTGGAAATTAACACATACAGGTTTGTTATAAAATTTTGTGAACGTTGTTTGTTCCGTCCATCCCGCTGTCTGCATGATGCATTGAACAGACAGCCCGTGTCTATGTGCACTCGATGTAGAAGCGTGCCGAACTGAATGGGGTTTAAATTTATTGGTGTCTATTCCGGCTTCTTTCAGCGATTCCTTAATCCAGCGGCTAAGGCTTTGTTTTGTGGCAACTCTATATGGGCTTTTATATGTTAAGAATAAAAAATCATGGTCTAGTTTTCGATAGCCCATAGTTTTTTCTTTGTAGGCTATTAATGTTGATGCCACAAACAATAGGATTTTCCGTGAAAAAGGGTATTTGTAAACATGGTTGGATTTTATTTATTCCGGAAGTTTTTATTGGGTCAGATATAAAAATCTGTAAACCTGCTGAGCTTTCTAAAACATTTGATATTCGAATTAAAGATATTGTTTGTATTCTGTGACCTGTCACGAGTGATAAAAGTACTAATTTGTATGATATTTGTTTTATTGTCAATTTTGTGTTTGGGCCCAGTTTCTCATAATAATTTATGACCTGAGCCGGGTCCCAAGTGTTGTTGTATCTAGGCGTTGACGGGTTTATTTTAGAAATTGCTTTCATGAAACGCGATACTCTTGAGTCGGTTTCAATATGATTTTTTAAGATAAGGTTTAATGCAGATTTATGTGAGTTCATAGTACCGTATCTGTAATTTTTTGTTTCAAAAATGTTTTGAAGGAATTTTATAACATATGAAATTGTGGGATTGTATAATGAAATTTTGTTTATTTGACAGAATTCCCACCAAAGTTTATATGTGGACTCGTATTGCTTTATAGTCGAGGGCGATATTGACTTTAACATTGTATTAATTGCGCATTCTGGTATTTGTTTTGTTTAAATCCTTCGGAGATAATTTTGCAGCTACCGGGATAAGGCTCCTTGCTAGAGGATGCTGATCTCTAAAAGGAGAAAAAAGAATATTATTATTGGGTCCCAAATATATTTCTTTTTGTTTAAGTTTTCCGAAAAGAGGGTACCATGGTTGGCTAGGCCACCAGGGTACTATTAGTATTCCCTCTGCTTTATCGTTTATTATTTTGTTAAGTGTTCTTAGAATTAATGAAAACGGTGGGAATGCATAAAACACGAAAAATTATTCCACTGCAGAGTAAACGCATCTACTGCTATAGAATTAGGATCTGGTTTCCAAGACACATATTTTTTACATTTGTGGTTAAGATTTGAAGTGAATAGATCAATATCTGGCTGTCCAAATTCAGATGTAACTTGTTCAAAATATAACTGAGATAAGGTCCACTCTGTATCTATTGACATTGTTCTAGATGCTCTATCTGCCTCGTGGTTTTCCGATGATGTAATATATGATGCAAACAGCCAGATATTGCCTTTTCGCACCATTGCCAGATTTCTTTGCTAGTGACGCAAGATTTGTAAATTTAATACCCCATTTTGTTTATATACGATAGGGCCGTTGTGTTGTCTGTTCGTATTAAGATATGTACATTTTTTGTATTTTTGGTAAAGCATTTTATGCCATAAAAAATTGCTAACAATTCTAATTCATTTATATGCTTATGTCTTTGTTTTCATCCCACCAGCCATTGGTTGTTTGGTTACCCGAACATGCGCCCCAACCTGTTAAGGATGAGTCCGTAAAATTACCATATCGAAAGAATCGAATTTAATATTGTTATTGGCCCATAAAATATTATTACACCACCAGAGAGATCTTCAAGTGCCTCTGCGCCTAATTTCATCTTAGAATCGTAATTTTATTATTGGCCTCGAGAGCGATATATTTGTCCCTTTCAAGTGCCTTGGTATATAACCAACCATATTTTATGGCTGGGCAGACTGATATTAATATTCCGCAAAGTCTAGATATCTCTCTAACGTTATGGATTTTATTATTTTTTGAAATCGTTGAATGTAATTTTTAATTTTAAGTCGCTTTTCCCCGGTAATTCAAGCAACATTTTTTCACTATTATAAATAAATCCTAGAAAAGTTTGTTTAGTTTTTGGAATTAATCTACTTTTTTCGTAATTTATGATAAATCCTAATTTTTCTAAAAGTTTAATTGTATATCGAGTATTGTTTTTGCAGTCCTCATATGTATTTCCAAATATTAAGAAATCATCTAAGTAATTTACGCAACGTTTATGTTGTTTCCTGATATTTTTAATAAGAGGTTTTATTAGTTTCGTAAAACAATAGGTTGCGGAGGACAAGCCGAATGGTAGACAAGTAAATTCATATAGTTGATTTTTAAATAAAAATCTCAGATATTTTCTGTGATTTTTATCAACAGAAAGTAAAAAATAAGCATCTTTTAAATCTATGGTTGACATAAAGCAGCCATTTTGCAGTAATTTCATGGCTGTTCTAAAATCTTCCATTTTAAAATGTGATGCATTTACGTATGTGTTAAATTCACGAAGATTTAAAATGAACCTTTTTTCCCTATCTGGCTTGTCCCTGAGAAAAATTGGAGAGATAAATTGATCATTTGTTATGATACACGTTTTAATAGCCCCCATATCTAATAATTTCCCTATAGCAATGTTTATAAAATGCTGGTCTTGTTTATTGAATTTTTGTATAGGAGCTTTTTGTTGGCAAGGTATTTCTTTGAGAGGAATGGTATAACCTTCAGCCATGATAATAATAACTTGCTTGGCGTGATATTTTGCCACTCTTTCCTATAATATTTTAGGCGGCCCGCAAAACTGTATCACTTACTGTTATTTCCTCTTCCTTATTGTCGTTGATCTGGGTTTGAGAAGTGGCCCTTTTGTGCTCCCATCGCCTCTCGTCGTCGATAGGGCGGGCGAGCTCTGTTTAAAGCATTATTAGCGTTATAGCCAGTGTTGACCCCCCTTTTTTTGGGGTGTTTGTTGTATGGCGTAGCGTATAATTAAATTTGTTTTGGGATGTTGAAGGTACTGATCTTAGGTCTTTACTCGTCCTTTCAAAGGATTTTGCTTCTTTTACCTTTTCTGTTAGTTCTGTGCCAAACAAAAAATTTATGGGTTTGGTTTTTTCCACAATTTCTTTGACAGATTTACTCAAGCTAGGGGTTATTAGATTTCGCCTGACCATCGTTATGTTGTATTGTAAATCTGTCAGAATACGACAGAGTCACTTAAACATTCCAGAAGGTTCTCTTTTATCCCTTTGGCAATATCCATTTTGTCCATTAATATAATCTCCATTCCCTTAGAAAGCGCTACTAGGCCTTTAGATAATTGATTTTGTTGAGCTTGCAAATTTTTATCTCTATTTAAATTGGGATTAGACAAAATATTTCTAATTTCTGGGTTTACTTCGGGTGGGGTCATGGCTTCGCAGTTGGAAGGAAGCACATATTTGTTTAGCAATGTGATTTTTCCTCCTTCTCCAATCCATTAAATAGTACATGACTCCATCTAGAAGTTAGCGCAGGGTGTATTAGAGCATTTTATCAGAGTTTTGTTCTGGATTCTTTCCCAGAATTTTAATAAGATCGTCCGATATATCCTCATCGTTGTGAATTTGTAATACTGGAGACGAATCTATGTTATGCCCATGTAGAGGGGGTTCAATGGAGGCCACATCTCGCGGATTGTGATCATCCATTTGTAATATGTGACTCTCCGAATCTTCAGAGATTCGATCTTCACTGCTGTGTCGAGATCCCGGGCCTCTCGGGCCACGTTATCTCTTTGCAGTCTTGAGGTTGAGGGATGTGGACTCAAGCTGCGTGATCTAGACCTTATGGTAGATGTCGATCTGCATCTGGTCTTGATCTCGATCGTTGTCTTTGCTCTGCGATTGTTTAACCCTGAGCGTTGTTTGGTGCCTATGTTTTTTTGGGCACTTCCGTTCCAGTTTCTTAATCTTTTTCAGCAACTCCTTTTTGGAAATCTCATCTCCTGGGTCGCTTGATTCAGAACTCATTTTGCTAAAATGTGTAAACAAAAAACAACAAGAAAGGCATATATAGTTTTTGTACTTACATTTCCTGATGTTGATATATTTATGTATATCCAAAAGGAGAAAATACACACCTTAAAATGCACACACACACCATTCACTAAGAGAACAAAGAAAAAGTCTGTAATCAGCGGTTTGATTCACGCGTATCGATAATTCCGAAGAAATTTGATCCGGTGTCATACGCGTCAAGCACTAAAAGGCGAATGAGAGTTACAGCGGGAACCTGAGGGAACCCGGGCACTAGATAAAACTTTCAACTAGTGAGTATAAGCACGACAGCGGCGTACTACGTGGTCAAGTGATACAGAGGAATGGACGCTGAAATATAATTCTGTTTATAATATAACAATGTCAAACATAGTAAAAGTTGATGCCAATTTTGCTGAATGCGATTTTAGTAAGGTATCAAAGAAAGGTAGATGAGAAACTGGTTATCGTTAAACTTTGGCTCTATAAGTAGGTGCAGACAAACTTCGCTGTCTGCTAAAGGTGAACTGAATACATAAGTGCAATTTAAGGTTTACGCCTTATAAACAGACTTTTGCTATACATGACATAAGGAGAAAAATAAATGTACACAAATTTTTTATTTAACTAATATACAATATATGTATAATATATGGTGTGAAACGCCAATCATATCAGCTAATCAAGTCAAATATTTACAAATTTATATATACAAATACCTAATATCTTACGTCGTTGCCATTTTGGAACATCTAAAGCTTAATGATATATTGACCTTAAAAAAAATTGTTTACTTAAACAAACGTATTAATTAATATCGCACAAATTAAATTGAATTTCATTTGTTACAGTTTAGCAAAAATAAAAAAATATATGAAAGATCGATACTTTAAATAAGCACGAATAGCTTTATGATTCAAAATTTTGCATTTTTAAATTTTTGCAAATAATTTTAATATTTGAAGTTCTTAGACAATTCAAACATAAACTTACAAGCTTCAGACAAGAATTAGATGTTTACATTCTTATCAATAGAGCTTAAATTCACAAATTATGTGTAAGAAAATTACTTACAGTGTCCTTAATTTTGGCGCAATTGGTAAAATAAATTATTTTTATTTTACTCAAAAAACCCGAATCGCCCTCCCGACTGCGAAGTCCATTAAAGCGTATAGATACGACGACACTACTGCACAAATAGAAAGTGTTTTATAACACAAGAGAAAAGTAAAATTTTTCCAAATCAAAATTCAAATTATTAAATTTTTGAGACACTTGTCACTCCTGTGATACTTGGTTTATTTTATTGAAAAATTATATTTAAAAAGTTAATTGTTAAATTGCTACTTTACTTTAAGAAAAAATTGGTTTCAGCTACCGCAATCAAATTTATAAGATCTGTTTTTCCCTTACAAGATTATTTAAGAACAATTATCTAAAAGTTTAAATGTTGCTTTTTTATTTTCTCCAGTGTGTAACCTGTACTAACTACTTGGCCTTAAATAGGATATTGATGTTTTATAGGGAACAAAAGCAACTACTAAAAGAGGTAAATTTACAAAAAAAATTAAAGGTTTAATTTACTAGATAGTGTCTTGTTTTTCCTTATAATAATATAACTTTGTGTTTAGAAGTCAGGGATGGAAAAGAATTCGGGCAAACATTTTGACAAGCATTTTGGCAACAGTTTAAAAACATTTACCACTATAAGGGCAAGAGAGGACCTTTTTTATGAAATTTTTAAAAAAGTAAATATAATTGCATTGGTTTCTTTAATTAATGCGCGCTTGTAAATTTTTAAAACCAGGGTTATGGAGAAATCATCAAAATAAGCTTAAAATTAATGAATTGCAAAAGTTAATCTTATTGCTTGGAATAAACGATGTGGTAAATATAGTTATTTAAAATATCTCTTTAAGCTAAAAAAGCCTTCAAAAATTTTACACGAAAAGAGGCTCTCTTATAACAAAACAAATAATGTTTAAATTATCATACAGTATACGTTAGGTTGTTTTTAACCTTTTGAGAAATAAAACTATTTTATGTATACCCTGCATTTAAATCTTGTAAATAAATAAATTCTGCCCGACTTTCGATATTTACCCCGTATTTTTTTTCAGGTTGTGAATGCCTAATCTTTTCATCCACTTACGGCAAGGAAAAAGGCATTTTTAAAAGTCCCGATTACCCGAAACCGTACTCTTCAAATATCGATTGCCTTTTATACAGTTTCGTTGCGGGTCCAGAAGAAATTATTGAAATCACCTTTGAAGACTTTAACATCTACAGGGAGAGCACAGAGTAAGTAATATATTATTTAGAATATCTTTATTTGTAAAAATAACGAATTACTGTGCAATAATAAAGGACTTGCAGCAGTATTACAATAACTGTAGCCTTCTGGCTGCAGGTGGACTTTATATTTACAAATTATTTTAAGGCTTTGTCAGACTCGATCATGATATCCCAAAAATAAGTATTTTATAAGGTTTGATGAGCGCCTATGATTTTTCCCCAATCATAACTATCTCACCGACAAATTTAGATTAAGCATTAACAAAGGTTAATATATACCTTTTGTTACTACAAGTGGTAGCGGTATTTTTTGCCTTCACATGAATGACATTAATGTGGCAACACTGGTAAAAAGTCAAATATTTTGGTTTGCCGATAACCCAGAGTTAACATCGCAAGATACCTGCTACTTCAGGAGGTCTTCGTAAAATTACGGAATTGGTGTACAAAAAAATGGCTAGCATTAAATACTGATAAATGTAAAATAAGTAGCAAGGCCTTAAAAAGACACAAACTTTAATTAGATAACTAAATATTTTAAGAAGTTAGTCAGTTTTAGAGATCTTGAAAGCCATTTTTTTTAAACATAAATTAATTGAAGTTGTATGTTTTTTTAAGCAAGTTTTTAATAGAACTTGTAGGGATTTTGTAAATATAAAACCTATAATGGTTCTGTATTTCGCATTTGTACAGTCAAAGATAGAATATAAATCGCCTAATTGAAATTATATTTTTAGTTTTTACACTATATTTTCTAAGGGTTTTCAAAGGACATTTTTACAATACCTTGCTTTTAAAAACAGCCGCCTCTACTTTGAGCGGCCACCACATTTTACTGAAAGAATTCAGCTTACCATTGATCGCACAAAGAAAACCTACCTTATACTGCAGTTTTTCTTTAAATTGTTTAAAAATAAAGTAAACTATTGGAAATTTACTATTGAGCTAAACTTTTGTGGGCCAAGTAACAAGATGCGATCTTATTCGTTGTTTTATCATGCAAAAGTTACTTACAAGGAACAAAAAAGATCTTTCAGCCCCACAATGTACAGCTTAAATAATACATTTTTAGACGATTTGTTACTTATTTTAATATTAAAAAAAATAAAAACCTAATTTATAAGATATTGCGATGTTACTTAACCTACTACTATCATGTAATGCAAACGTCTCTCATATAGCCAAAGGCTGGGTATCTTGGTTGATAAGGATCATATTATGCACTTGTTTTTTATTTTTTACATTGGACGCCACCAGATTTATTATAGAAAGAAAAATATTACAGGTAAAAATATTTAGTTAGTAATACTTCTGGTATTTAAATAAAAATGTGTTAATTAAACAAAGGTTTTTTTTTGTTTTATTGCCTAAAAAAACTATTTGTTTTAAGAAAGTAGGAGGGTTTTTAAAAAATTCTAAAACAGGACTTTGGCCCTATTAATATAAAACAAAGTCATACATATCATTTATAAAAAAATGATCCCTAAGTACAAAATGTGAGTTTTTGCGGGAGACTTATAGAAAATCAATAAAATAAAAAAAACGGAAAAGACATCATCACACTGAAGTATTCAAAATTAATTGGTTATTTTATTGCAATTAGAAAATGGAGTTATTTAGGGCAATATTAAATGGTAATTGCATTAGTGTTTGGTCGGGATTTTTAATTAGCTTTCTATGCTCAATTTATTATAAAAATTTCACTTTTTTTATATCTAAAATAAGCAAATACTTGGTCTTTAAAACTGTAGCCTAAGATTCTTTTAAAATGCTTAGTTTTAAAAGCGTTATTGAAAATGCAGAATGTTGATTAATCGTTGTCTAATTCTTAATTTTGGGCGGATTATTCTGAATACCTTTAAAACACCAAGATATGGATATTCACAGTGCAAATAACAAAACAAGACTATACTTTTTAAGAAACAAATTATTAAAAAAGAACACAAAAAACAATAAAACCTAACCTTAACCAGGGCCGCCACCAGAAAAAAATTTAGGTTAATTTACTAGACCAAAATTTATTGAATTAAAAACACAACTTTTATTTCTAAATTATAATGATATTCATTTAAATTCCTAGACGACATTGTAAAATTTAAGGATTTAGACAGAAGTTATTTTATCTTAAAATTTTTTTAAAACCAGGGGGTGTCGACGGACCCCCTTCTGCGGCGGCCATGACCTTCACTATTTGACAACCGAACACTGTTATTATAATTGTTATTTAATTAAAATAAAATCCATTTTAAAATGATCTTATATTCTTAATTAACATATTAAGCACCTTATTTATATAATTCTTAAATATTATCGAAATATAAAATGCCAACCAAACAAAAAATCTTATATTTGCCTAATATTAATACCAGCTTTGACGGATCCATCTTGCTTTCTCACCACTTATATAAATCAGTTTATCGATCTAAAATCTTTCTTTCAGGAAATTTAAATCATTTGTATAATGTTTGCTTTTATAATTACAGCTAATTGATGTTGGCAGGTAATTGACAATTTTGTTTTGGAAAAGCTAAATGGCTTATTCAACAAAAATGTTCTTTGGAAAAAAATATTTAAGTGTACTCACTTAGCAGATTAAAATATCTGTGTTATTAAACTGTCACTTTTTAAAAGCTGAATACTCTACCAGTAAAACACGTTAATGTATATTGTTTGATTATATTATACTGAGAGCCATTAAATTCAATAGGCACGCTCCTGGAAAATTTAGAAAAAAACAATAGTTGTTTAAACTTTGTAGTCGAGGAAACGAAGGAATGCCCGAGGGATTTTTTGTGCAGTAAGATGGATTTGCATGCGGTTTTTTGCATTTGATTCGTATGAACGTCTACAAACTTTGTGAACAAATTTAATTAATGGAAAATGAAAAACTGCCTTTGTACAATAGAAAAATGATATTTTCGAATTGCATTTAAAAGTTTGCAATAATAAAAAAATTATAACTAGGTAAATAATGACGAAAATGAGCCCAAATTTGTTACTCGGGGGTTTTCGAGGTCGCTGTACACGAATATAATATTGGCAAGAGCCTACGGACTACCTGGTGCGCGCTAAGGATGGTGTAAACGTCGTCATCTGGAGTTTTATGACAATTTCTTCTAATATCAACCCAGGTATTTCGTAGGTCATATTCGTGTTCTACGACCTCGAAAACCCCCGAGTAACAAAATTGGGCTGATATTAGGAGAAATTGTAACACTCCAGCTGACGAATTCTACCCTATCCTCAGCGGGCACCAGGTACTCCGTAGGCTCTTAATAATTTCATATTTGTGTTTAGCGACCTCAAAAACCCCCGAGTAACAAATTTGGGCGTATTTCCATCATTATTTACCTAGTTATACATTTTTTATAATAGCAAATTTTAAAATGCATTTTGGAAATGCATTTTTTTAATGCACAAATGCAGTTTTTTATTTCCCATTGATTAAATTTGTTCACAAAGTTTGTAGACGTTCATACGAATCAAATGCAAAAACCGCATTTAAATCCATCTTACTGCACAAAAAATCCCTCGTAAGGCGTATTTTTGTGCTACGTTTCCTCGACTATTGACGCTCTCTATCGACTAAATAAAGCAAATTCACATATTACTAAAATGACGTAAATCGACCTACTTTGACGTCTTTTATAAAGTTATTCGTACGTTTTTTTAAATTATGTATGTACATACATTTATAATTCTTTGTACTTAGTAATCAAAAATAGACATTTTGGTTTGCCTAAATAGACCAGGATACAGTTCATATTTTAAGTTTTATAAAATTTTAATGAAGCAATTACATTAAGCCGTAGCTCTTACGTTCTTTTATTAAATAATTAATACCCTGAAAGCAACTGGTTTACAAAAATAAAACTTTATTAAGAAAGATTGCTTGCTCCCAGGTTGCTTCCCATCGTGAAGTGAATCTAAAACAGTGGTCAAAGGCCATTTTCCGTTTTTCTCTTCTGCCTTTATCTAATTAAATTTGAAGTTAAACTCACTAGAAACCAGGGAGGAAGCACTTTCTTTTGTCGGACCAGTGTCTACTAGTTTAATCAGGATAAAAAATTGTTAATCTAAGGCCGAAGCTACGACAGACATTTTTTTTTAGATTTACTTTATAAAACCAATGCGTTTTTACAGGGTTACTTAAAATCCTGAATCTTTGTAATAAGGTATTTCTACTTAAGTTGAAATCAAATGAAAAACTCTTTTAGTACTAATTTTAGGAATAAAGATCTTTAGGAAAAGTTGTGCATGACCTAAAATTTAAAAATCAATCTTCAAATAATAAATTCAGTCATATACGAGGCTTGTCAAAAAATATAAATATTGCTCAGAAGTAAAATATTGTTACGGACTTTAGTTAGTGTTTAGTTATTAGAAATGTTAAAGGTAAGAATTATTTTATTTAGGTTAATAATTTATTTAAAATAGGTTACCTTAGTTTTTCCCTTTTTCGACGGTCATTGCGGATTATCCTGAGGGCGCTGGAGACATCCATTTTCACTTTTCTTACATCCTGTAGTAAAAGAATTCTTCCAGCTAATTCTAGACTTTTCCAGACTTTTCCATTCTTTTCCACTTTACTATAAAAAGCCCGAGGAAAGTCCGCACGGGCCAGTTTAGTTTTGTATTCCGACGAAATAAGAAGTTGACAGACAGTTAAAGGTTAAACAGTTGTCATTATTACGTTACGTTAAAGTGTTACCATAGAAACGTTTGTAAACCAGATATCCAATAAAAAGGTGTAAAACCAGGATCCGTGTTTTTATACGGGGTGTCCCGGAACAATATCCTTATTTTTAACAATATCAAAAATTGTTATTAAGCAAAGTTGATCATGATTGAAGGGTACATTTAGATATGCAATTAATTATATTCATTTGCTTTAAAAATAATGTTTTCTTTAGTTTTTGAAAACTTACCTCTTATATTATTAACAACGAAAATTTAATTTAATGGGTTCTTGTTAGGATTACTTGCCAAGAAATTTTTGGGACCGCTTGGGTGCTGATCCCGGGGAATGGCGACTGAGTGTGCTTAGCCCTATTGACCCCTATGAACTTGCAGATCGCCCGAAATATAAAAAAGAAAAAACTTTCCAAAAAACGCTACAAATTCAAACACTTATCTAACAATAAGTTTCGGTGGCAGACTTGTTAAAAACAAATACTAATTAAACACCCTGTTTAATAGGTAAATGTTAAAAAGAAGTAAAACGTTCGTCTTTTATTGGTTCTTTTTACTAAAGAATTGTACTGTATATGTGGAGACGTCTGAGAGGATTTAATATATTAAATAACAAATTTTGTTTAAATTAAATTTTAGATATATATTTTTGTATTTTAAACTTTATTTAAATTACCCCTTTTTAAGTGGTTTAAATGTTATCTATATTTTGCTAAAATTATTACCAAAGTTCATCTTTAAATCCTAAAGTATAAATTGTTTCCATAAAAAAACTTATTTCATTTATTTGATTAGTTACTAATCGATTTAAAATTAGCGTTAATTTAAATACATTTACCATATTTTCACAAAAAAAATGAACTTAAATCTGGTCATTTAAAAGACATGGTGCTGGAAAACCCCTACCGCTTTAAATAAATTTTTAAAGTTCACAAAAATTTTGGTATTTAAATGTACCACACAACGAGGCCCCAGACATTAGGAATTTATATTTGTTTAAATAGTATTCCAACTTTTAAATTCTTAACTTAATTTATATTTTGTCTAATAAGAGAAAATTTCTCATCTAGAAAAATCGTATTTTAATTTCCCATTAAGCGAAATTTTGTAAAAATAAATCTTGTATTGTTCTTTAAATTTATATGCGTTTCTTTACTTATTCCCAAAAGATTACTTACCTTTCTGTTATAAATTAAAACTTACTTTTCTTAGGCTTTATTTAAGCAATTATGCTTTTTAGTCTAACTTTAAATACATTTTTTAAATTTTTTCTGTTTTTATAAAATTGTTTATACCTAAAGTTTACAATTTTTTTGCTTAAGATACTTTATTAAATCATTTTTACACAGTATCCGGATATGATATAGGTAAAGTATAATAATAAAAAAATAGCGTTTTGACTTTAATTTTTTTCTAAAATAAATTAAATTTAAGCTACAACTACAAAAGTAATTTTTTTTGCAAAAACTAGTTGCTTATTTAAATTTGCAATAAAATTAAAATTTTGTGCTTATGCTAAAGCACTTATTCCACCATGCCACAGACTGTTCTTCTACGGAGGCAGTAAGACGTATTTAAAGTGTCATACTGGTAGTAACCAAGTGGAATGAAATGTATTTTTTATCATTAATTTTTAAGTAATCATACTCAAATAAATATTATTAATCAATTATTTATCAAAATTACGCATTTTTTAACTTTTTTTAGTAGAAAACGTGTAGAAATTTTAGCATTTAGTATAAGTTTCTTTATTATTTATCAAATTAATAATAATACTAATACATACATTTCTTCTTGTTTAATTATTTTTTTTGTATCTTATCTATGGTGCTCTACTTTTTTTGGTTATTTTTACAATGACTCGTTTGAGTTCTGTGCAAATATCGACGGCAAATAATCGTCGACAGTTTTCCGCTGTTGTGTGCCGCTAAACTTAAACGGGAAATTGATCCATATAGTTGGTATTTAATAATACAGTTGTGTGTCTGATTTTTTTAAAATACATAATTATAGAAACCTTGACTTTTATTTTTAAACAAAATTTGTTTTCATTTATTAAACCAAAAATAAAAAGTTGAAAAAGTATTTAATATTCATAATTGCATTACTTTTGAGTAACTCCTAAGGATAGAAAAGAACAGTTAAATTAGAAAAACGACAATTACTTTTTTCTTGTTTAATGTCTCGAAACCCAGTGGAAAATATTTTAAAATTATTATTTAACTTTCCGAATTTGTTTAATGAATTGAATGCGGCTTGACTTAATATAATTTAGGCCTATTAACTGCCCAAGAATAAATAGTTCTTTAAGTATTGAGGGCGGTAAGTGTAGTTTACCGCCCGAAAGTGTTTAAAGACGGACGCGACGGCTGAGGTCTTTAATATTTGAGGCGGTACTACACTTAACGCCCAAAGGAATTATTACGTTTTATGCACGATCCAACGTTATCAGCTTAAAAATAAATTATTTTAAATATAAGAGTGCAAGAAAATCTTCATAATTTGACAAGAGTGCATACACAAAAAGTATGGGGCACAGGACTCGTCCTAAGAAGGACAAAGATTGCAAATATATACAGGGTGTCCTGATAAGGTCGTCCTCCGGCGATATCTCGAGAACCCTTTATCGCATACCTTTCGGAAAAAAATATTAATAGTAAATGGGCCTCGAGAAAATGCTGGAAATTATTTTTAAGTTTCTTATTCTGCCTCTAGACGGCGTAAAACTAAGAACAAAATTAAAAACACGGATTTAAAAATTAGCATATTAACTTATGTCTTAATAGTTTTCTCACAAACTTTGTAAAATAAGAAAACTTTTTTCTTTTAAGCGTTTTTCCCTAACCTGTCAAATATAGGAAGGGGGGAGGAGCGAATGTACATTTGAAAAAAAATGAATAACTTTGTTTCGGTTAATCCGATTTTGATAAATTAGGTTTCGTTTGAAAGAGCTTTTACCAACGCTTAAGATAAATATTGGTATAATAGATTTATTTTTCTGTTTTATCCCCAGAGACTGATTCGTGGCAAAGCTATAAATTTTGTATTTTTTTTTCAAAAAATTAAATACAATGGTATTATTATTATTTATATGAGCCCCTTAAAAATAGCATAAAAAAGTAAAGAAAGAGGTGAAAGCCGCATTTCGATTTCTTAATTAATTCTCGAGTTATTGCCAAAAAACTGCATTACTCGTATCCTTTCCTATTTTAAGCTGTCAGATGAATCACGCGGCGTTTTTATCAAGAGTGCCGGGATGTCAAAAATCACAGAAAACAGGGACGTTAAAAAATGACAAGTTTGTTAAACCTGATAATTTTAAATTTAGTTTTTGTTTATCGCAGTTCATAGTTATTATTATTAGTAGTAGTGTTGTTAATCGTTATTAAGGAGTTTTAAATTATGTCTTATTCCACCAATTCCAAATGCCTCTATTGCGGCGAGACAAAATGCCATAAGGTATTACGAAAAACGACATTTTAATAAAAAAGTGTTTAGACGTTTGACAACCCGCTTAAGAGGAACTGGAAGTGTGCATCCTATTCCAGCACAATGAAGATACAATTAGCCAAAGCCCGTAGATAATAATCACCTATTATTATCCACGAGCTGTGTAATTATGAATGCTTTTATTAAATTAATAATAAACAAATAATAAGAATATTATTGATATTATTTAATATTCGCAGAGAAACAAATGGTTTTCTCGATAAAAACGCCGCGTTGTTTATCTGACAACTGAAAATAGAAAAGGACACGAGCAATGCAGTTTTTCGACAATAAGTCGAGCATTAATTAAGATATCGAAATGGGGTTTTTACCCGTTTTTTTATTTTTTTATGCTTTTTTATGGGCTGATAATAATAATACCATTGTATTTAAAGTTTTCGAAAAAATTGACAATATTAATAACTTTGACACAAATCAGTCTCTAGGAATAAAACAAAAAAATAAATTTATTATCCATTATTTTATCTTAAGCCCTGGTAAAAGCTCTTTCAAACGAGACTTAGTTTATTAAAATCCAAAAAAAAAGTTATTTATTTTTTTCAAATGTACATTCGCTCCTCCCCCCTTCTTATATTTGAGAAGTTAGGGAAAAACGCTTAAAAGAAAAAAGTTGCCTTATTTTACATAGTTTGTAAGAAAACTATCAACGGCATAGGTTAATGTAGCATATTTTTAAATAATCCGTGTTTTCAATTTTGTTCTTAGTTTTGCGCCCTCTAGCGGTGGAATTGGATACTTAAAAATAATTTCCAGCATTTTCTTGGGGCGGGTTTTACAATATTTTTTTTCCAAAAGCTATGCCATGAAGGGTTCTCGAGATATCGCCGAAGGACGACCTTATCAAGACACCCTGTATATTTTAGTAGCAATATAACACAAGTGACAAACTGGAAACATAATTTATTTGTTATACTTTGCGTGCCTGCTTTTCTAATGAAACAAGGCTTATTTTTATACTCTATAAATGTTAAAATATTTAATAAATATTTTTAACAATAATTATTGGTTGACTTATTACTCAATTTTATGCTTGTTTACCTAATAACGGACAACGGAAATCTATTTGGTTTACGTCTATTACAAACTACCCAAGGATTAATAGGCTCATTTGAATTATTATTGTTCTATCACTTTGTTTTGCTTGATAATAATTGGGCTCTAATAAACAGTGCAGCAATGTCTGTAATTAATTTAGTACAGGAATAGAATATGCATTATATTTTATAGCAAAGGGAATGTACTACAACGTAAGTGTTATAAGCTGTATTTTAAAGAAATTGTTGTAAATTTCGTAAAAGCTTTTTAACCAATCCGTTATTTTAAAACGCAAGTGAATTTTTATATCAGATCGTTTTAAATTTACTTTTTAAAATTAAAACCTACTTAATGTGCAATTATTTAAACAAAACACATTAAAACACAATACTTATCGAATGCGTAATAAAAAATGCATTCTTCTGACTCTGAAAACTGTGTTACTACAGTTTACATACAGGGAAAAACATGAGAATTTTTGTTAATAACAAACCATTTTTTCAAAAAATATTAATAAATTAATTAAAAACCCAAAATTCAAAAAAATTTGCCGTTTATTATCATTTAAAAAATTAAATGGACCCAAATTTTTGCAATGATAGTAGGGTTTTTATTTGATGAATTTTAATTTTAAAAAAAGTACATTATTGCCCAATAATAACATTTTGCCCCTTATAAGCGAATAAAATGCCATTTAGCGGTGACGGCAATGAAAAAAAGAAATTGTTGTCCCGTTATCTCGAAAAAATATTGTTTTTTGAAAAAAAAATTTTAAAAAAACCCTTTTTTTTTTAAAAGAACTTAATTTTTTTTATAACAAAAATCTTCCAATTTTTATTTTGGCAGAATTAGCCGAAAAACCCCTTTTCCCATTAGGGGCCTTTTTTGTTCGCCACCTTTAAGTTGATAAATTTTTTTGCTTTTTAAAGCATCCCAAAGCCCAAAATTGCGCCAAAGGGGAAAAATTAAATTTAAAAAAACTTTTCCTTTTTTTTTTTTGGACTATATTTTTTAAAAAAAACTAAAACTTTAACACTAAATATTTAAATTCCACAAAAACCTTTTTTGTACTAGCTTTTAATTTTTTTGTCATTTTGCGCAGAAATCTTGGTCAAGAGAATGAGAGACCTGAAATGAAACGAGAGAAGGCAAGGGACGGGAATTTATAAACATATGTTTGTTTGTTTGTTTTAAAACATTCTTTAAATTCGTTCTGTAAAGAAACATATTTGCAGGACCTGCACAACCACGCATGTCTTAACTTTTGATATTTAAAAAAAAAGGCATTAAAAAACAGTTTTTTTTCTGGTTATATATTTTTATTTACATTTTAATTTATACATACTTTATACTACATTTTTTCCAATTAAAAATCTTATTTCAATTTTCAACTTTATAATTGTTTTGTCATTGTACGTCAAAATCCCGGTCAAAAGAACGAGAGACCTCGAGAAAAAGACGAGGCAAGGGACGCGAATTTCTTGTCACAGCAGCATTACTAATAGCAATTTATTTTAAATACAGAGAATCACCATTAAAGTATTATTTTTTAAATAATAAAAAGCACATACTTTATCATCAGTTTTACAAAAACTGTTGTAATCAGAAAAAAAAATTTAAACCCAAAACACAAAATTACTACCCAAATGCCAAAACGCATCTTTATAAGATTTCAGGAGTTGTACTACCTCTTCGTTTGATCAAAATCGTTTCGCGCATTAATTTTGTTTTGGGATGAGAAAGCAGTTAAGAGTTGGATGGATTAAAATCAGGCAAATTCTGTGATATTTGCAATAATTCATACTTTAATTCTCGGATTTTTAAAATGGTTTTAAGAAAAAAATATCCCTGCACGATATTAAATTATTCATTCTAAAAACAGCTAATATACGAATAACTTGACAGATCTTAATAGAACTTTACACGTATTCACAAAAAATTATTATTTTAAAAAAAAAAAAAAAGACAAACATACCATCTTCTATAATAGTTTTTATATATATATATATATATATATATATATATATATATATATATATATATATATATATATATATATATATATATATATATATATATATATATATATATATATATATATATAAAATAAGGGGGGGAAGTCTTGGCCGACCAGTTAAACAACAAAGGTAATAAATTTTTGGGTATAGGTAGAAATAACCAGATCATTCTTGATTTTATAAACCAACCAGCTCAGGCAGGTATATCAACTATTACTGAGTCATACCACCAAAA
>JAHBCN010014491.1:0-22563 GCA_019359885.1 Listronotus oregonensis
ATTTTCGAAAAAAACTTCCAGCGGTATTGAAAGTTGAGTTTTTAAATAAAAACTCGTGTCATTTTCCCGAAAATTTTTTTTTTTGGCTTAAATATTAATAAATACTTTTACTTGTTCTTGGCTGAGGGGAAGGGGAACGAAAGTACTTGATCCGTTGGAAAGTGGGACGGCATCGCCATAGGTAACGTTTTTGTTGTACCATTTGAAGTTTTTAACCCTTTTGTCGGCTATCTTTTTTTTTTAAAGGGGGACTCTTCCAGTTTTAATTTTTTGTTGACAGCCAGCCACCGTGACGTTTAATCATTTAGAGAGAAAAAAAAACCTTTTTTTCTAGTATTCTACTCAAAATTTTTTTTTTGTGGGGACCAGAATTTTTTAACCACCCCAATAACCCAAAAAAAGAGCCTATTTATAATCTAAGAGAAAAAAACAAATCAGTTTTTTTGTTTATTGAAAAAAATGTGTTTGTTAATAAATAAAAAATTTTTTTCCCTTTTATAAAAAAAACCATTGTTTTGAATAGAAATGGACCCGGGGGGGTGAACAACTTTTTGGACCGAGTATTGTCTGGAACCCCACTTCTAAACAACAAAAAATAATTGAATATGACTTATTTATACCCGTTAGGTGACCCTGTACAAGATGGGGTTTAAAAAAAAATTTGTTTCTATGCGTGAATAGCCAGCGAACTTCCGGGTAAATGTTGGATTTTTTCCTCCACTTTTTTTTTTGTATAGTTTTATCTATAAATACTTAATGTAAGGAATTTAAAGTAAATACCTGTCTTATATCCTCTACATGTTTTTTTTCTACAGTACCGCTAGTTTCCTGCAAAAAGATGATATTACACTAGCTCTTACCATCCTTTAAGGTTAAAAAATGCACTGTTACTGTTTTCATTCAACCATTTCAAAGCAATTTTTTGACAACCTAAAGTCTTACGTCTTTGTTCATTTTTTTGTCTTGGTTTAGCCACTTCAATTTACATCTTATTTTACAAATTTTTATTGTTTATTAAAATTTTAAAATCTTAAATGTGTTCATTTTTATCCATTTTAAATGTTATAAATAATAATTATATTATAGTACATGTTCCCCGGGTTTTAAATTTTTTTTTTAAACCTTTTAAAAAAATATAAAATGATTCTTTTATTTTCAAGCAACAAAAGCGTTAAATGATGAATTTTTTTATTCAATAATAATTTCGGACTCTAAAGCATAATATTTTATTCAAACTAATTGATTGATTGATTCTTATGTAAGAAGGAGAAGGGGGGTTTCTAGAAATCCTATGTACCCTTACATGGGGGTGGTCAAACATAGGTAAAATCATCTTTATGGTACATTCCACAATAATTCGTTGATTTCTCTACCGCAATAAAATTTTAATGACAACCCTCAGTGGTAAACCCAGCCATAAATAAGTTGCCTGACAAATAACTATTGTGTAGGCACCGCATTTTTTGAAAGGGTACAGGTCTTGATTACCTACTAATATCAATAGTTTGGGTTAGCTTTTTTTTGAGCCAATGAACACACGAAAATACCTTGACAAATTTCCAAACGACTGATGAACTAAGATGAAAAGACTTGCTTTTTAAACCCCTTTCAATTTGCCTTTAACCTAAATAATATACCAAAAAGGAGGTACAATAATAAATAAAGAAAATTTTAAGTCCGGACCTACAGGCGGGTACCCAAAGTATATTGAGTTTTACGATTAACAGTTTCAGGTAAAACAAGAAATCAACGAATTTTTGTGGAATGTACTGTACGTAATGAATGGTCCCTTATACCAGTGGCACCATTATTCATTATTCGCGGTTTTTATGCCAATTTTTTAAAATTCTTAATGCTCTAGTACAACAAAATTAAGATAAATAAATAATGAAGAAAACATTCTATTTATAACAACTATTTGCATAGAACTAGACAAAGCGGAACCAAATAGAAATTTATGTTGTCAATAATAATATTACCCATTATTTTTTGGTAAATAAGATACAATTTTAATTGCATTTTATTTATTATAGTTTATAAATACTAATCAAAAATTAATTTAATTATTTACATGTTTCACAATTTTATACTTCTAGAAATAAGGGATTAGAATTATAAGAACGCGAACAAAATAAATATGAATTTTACGATTAAAACAATAACGCAATTAAAGTTGGCTGTGGGGGGATTATGGTCGGTTGCACCAACACTTTTGGGGAATTTTTAAAATTTTTTTTTTGCATTAACTAACTGCCCCTTAAGTTTTAAATGTTTCTTGCACCATTTTAAAATTGGGGCCTTTTAAGGTCCCAACTTTAAGTTTTTTATTTTCACTTAATGATCCCTTAAGTAATTTGATGTTGACATTTAACAAATATTTTGTTTATTGTGTATTTATTTTTCCTTTGTAGTTTCAAATAATTGATTGGGTAAAAATTATGTAAAAACGGAGTTTTTAAACAATGGTGGTTTGGAGGGTATTATAAATGCGATTTAATTGGGGTTTCCAAGAAGAATGTAGAAACAGAAATTTTTTTTATTTATGGCATTTTTCAGGTTTATTTCCTTTTTTTTTTTCTTTTGGGCATTGCTCTGTTTTTTAAAAAGGGGGCCGTTTTGATCACATGGATAATTTTACATTTTTCAAAGGGTTAAAAATTTAAAGAAGCCCAAAGTTTTAGCTTACTTAAGCAAATCGAAAAAGTTTTAATTTAAAAAAATGACAAGTTTGTTTAAATTTTAAATTTTAAGTATTTACTTGTAAATTATGAATATTTAAATTTTTTTCACATAAAATAATAACATTAGTTATGTGTTTATATCCCATATTGACAATAATTGTTTCCTTTCCATGGCCGTAAAGAAAGGCGCCCTTGATCTTTTTTTTCCATATTGTTTTAAATTTTACAACAAAAAATCACAAACGAACGACTGATTTTTGTATTGTAATGTCTATTAAAATAAAGTTTTAATTATTTACAAAGATTTAAGTCAGATTACTGCTATCATTTAATCACACACAAGCTAGGAAAGATCTTGTATCAGTAAATTCCAAGGAAGTTTAAAGGTGTATGGAAGCCGAATACTGTAAAACAAATTTCCAGGCGAGCAGGGCAGCGGGAATAGGGGGATTGGCCCCTGGGAGTTTGGCAAAAGAATAGTAGGTCAGAGCCGGAATTCCAAATTTTTGTTACTATTTATAAATCATCAAATGCCAAATTCAAAGCATTCACTTTTTTCTTATTTTTTGCACAAAATTGTTGGTTATTAAACGATACTACCATAGAATATTTAAAATTATTGTGTAATATTGGATTTTATATCACTGATATAATATGGAAAAAATAGATGGCGCCACTTTACAGCCTTATTTAAATGGTCGATATTTTTGGGAGTTTTGTATTTTTACCAAAAATCTTTGTAAATAAATAAAAAACAAATTTTTTAAAATAAATTTCAAACATTGTAGGGTAGTAATATGTACTTATCACCAATTTTGTGATAAAAGAAGGGCAAAGATAGTTAAATGAATTTTTAAACTAACCTTGATTGTGTTGTACATTAAAAAGTGAAAATTTTTATAACTGCTTAATAGGCATATACTTTTCACTAATAACAAACATTCATGAGACAGAATAACAGTGGTTAAAAGATGTTTAGTTACCTTTGGTACCCGAGTATCCATTGTAACAGTATCCGTTAAATATTATGTGTGTACAGAATGTCGAGCTTAAAAAGTTGATAATGCAATATTAAGAAACCAAAATCTAATTTATTTTTAAACAAATGGTATTGTCTCGAAAGTTGCCTCCTCTCCGATTTTGATCAAATTTGGTATACAGGGGTTTTTGGGACGCTGATTAGCAAATCTGAAAATATCTTTTCGGCAACGTTTCGTTCAGATCTTCATCATCAAAGTTGAAAATTAAACTAACCTCATTTTCACTATATTCTCCCTTCTTTTTGTATACAATTCTTGATTTTTACATAAATGGCACAAATTTTTATAAACACCTTTTAAAACCTTGTATTTTTATTTATTTTACATCTTTTCTTCCATTAAATTGCGAACTTTTAAGTTCAAAGGCAGCAGCCATATTTGCTCAAAAAAAAAAAGTGTAAAAAAGGTGTAAAATAAACATAAAAACAAGTTTTTAAAAGGTGTTTGCGAAATATTGTGTGCCAATTTAGTGTAAAAATCAAAAATTTTGTGCAAAAAGAAGGAGGAATAGTGTAAATAAGGTTAGTTTGATTTTCAATTTTGATGATGAATATCTCGAAAACGAAACATTGCAGAATTTTTTTTCAGATTCGTAATCAGCGCCCCAAAAACTCCTGTATACCAAATTTGGTCAAAATCGGAGAGGAGGCAACTTTCGAGACAATTACCAAACAAATACAGAAAAAGCAAAAAGGAACTTTAACATAAAATTGTACTTTCTTTCATTCAATTAGAGGGACCTGTATATATTAAAATTTGCCTGGTCTGCCCAGTAATCAATAATTTTGATCCTTTAAAAGAGTGTACTAAATTATTAAATGAAATAAAAGTATCTAAATGTAAACCTTTTTTCTTTTTAATAATCCACAGAAATACACAAACATTGTGGAAATCATCTAAAAGATAGTTAAGATTGCCTTACTTTTCTCACTAATATTTCCTATGAAATTTTCATTTTCTATTATTCATAATTGATATATTATTATTTATTCGGTTACCTAACGTTACGTCTTATAAGAAGCACCTAATTTAAATATAAAAAATACTTACCTAAAATTAAAAAGACGGGTATGTTATCCTTGGATTTGCAAGACAAAACCATACAACCTCTAGTCATTTTGTTACGATATTATAAGTAACAAACAATAAACACAAAATTATAGTCACAATTTAATAAACACTAATCACTAAAATAAGAAGGTTTTTATCAATCCAAAAAACGGTACTCCGGCTCTCATAAAAGTATAATGTGTTGGCTAACTTCACACTGATTTATCAGTGTGTAAGTAGGCAACACATTAAATTATTTCGTGGAATTTTGTTATTGCGCAGAATCGGCGGGGCCAACTCTGACAGTTATTTTCATACTGGGCTGGACATTTTTTGATCGAATGGGCCATAGCATTGGGCTTCCATACACCTTTAAACTTCCTTGACTGCAACGGGCTATTCGATCAAAAAATGTCGTTCCACTATGAAAAGAACTGTCATTAAGGTATCCTTTTGATTTGGAGCAGCAACAAAATCCCAGAAAATTTTGTAGAAAAATTAGTGTGTGCCATAAATTTAAGTGGGCAACACATTCAGATTTGGAGCAAAGCCGGAGTCTTCTGTTTTCGTGTGCGACGGCGCGTATCTAATTATGTATTTTTATCAAATAAAATCAGTAAAAACTGTTTTATTATTACACCTCAATATTTTCTTTTTGCTATTTTTTTTAAAGTCATGGTGAAAGCCATGTTAATATAACTTTGTAATCTGAACACTATCCTAACGTTGCCAAGTAAGTTACATATAGACTGATAGTTTGGACACAATAATTACGTGGTACATGACACGCGGCGTTTTTATTGATAGTTGATATTCTAAAACTTGTAATTTTAAATGTGCTTTTAAAAGGGTTAATTTTTTTCTCCTACTACGAGGCACTGCTGCCTCAGCTCAGCGGGTTCAAATTGCATTTTTTTTACCTTTAGAAAAATCGTGAAAAATCGTTTTTTTCAATATAACTTGAAAACTTTTGATTTAAGGAAAAAATTATATAATCCTAATTGATTGCCCCATAAAACTACGTTATTTTTGTTTTAATTTTTTTTGTAGCATTTGTAGTTTTTGAGATAATAACTATTTAAATCTAAAATATAAATGCAAATATCTCAAAAACTAAAAGAGCTACCAAAAATATATTAAATAAAAAATATGCTTTTTAATAAGCTGTATAAAAATAGGTATATAGACATTTTTAAAAAAATTGGTAATAAAGAAGATATAAGCAAAAAAGTGAATTTGGCCAAAAATTTCGCTAATAATATTTTTTGGTACAAGTAAGTATACCAACTCCGATCCATTTTAATTTAAAATGTTATATTCATTAAATAAAACAAACTAATACACAGGTGCCTCGAGGCAGTAGAGGATGACATGGTAGCACGAAAATTTGATTTAATTTTTTTTGGTCCAATAACTGTACCCATTCGGATCCACTTGAAATTTTAACTTAAAGGAAATTTAAGGTCTATTTTGTTGAAAAAAAGTGCCTGTTCTATCTAGGTGTTATATACCTGTCAGGACGCCTAATACTTTTCGACTTCCTATGCTACTATGTGTATAGCCAAAGATAATACTACTACGGATAAGATGAACCATTCAATGCTATATTTTTGATACCCCTAATGGACTTTGGCTAACGCGAGCCGATGTCCATCGAGAGATTTTCGCGCTAAGCATTTCAATCCTTGAACATAAGTTAAACAGTGTTGCCGGCAGGCCTTTACTATTGGCGTGATGAAACGCGACTAGAAAATACACAATCCGTTTAGCCGCCCGCTTTCGCTACTTCGTGTTCCGAATAAGGTACAAGCGACAGACATTGGCAATGTCGCACTTGGTTTCGTACCTCGTTTCGCTGGGGCAGGGGTTACCGACTTAATTTTATTCGCATTTACGGAAGCATTGATATCTCCGAACTGATTCAAAACGCCCCATTTAAATAAACCATCTATCCGTAGTAGTATTATCTTTGGTATAGCTCATCGTTTAAATATTTTTATTATCGATTTAAATAGAGATCCTAATAATCTATAAAGACAGTTAGTTACTCATTTAGAATGATCTAAGGAAAATTTAAATCATATTTTTAACATCAAAAATTTTTTTTTATAGTTTATTAAAACATTTTTTTTAATAAGCTATCTACTTCTTTTAGGCTTACAGTCAAATAATACAAATAATAGCAACATGAGACATAGAGAAATGGCAAGCGTCCCGCCAGGTATATAGCACCACGTAGACGTAGCACATATTTTTTCCAGTTGAATTTATGTTTAAACTTTAATTTGATTATATTTTAAAGTAGTAAATAAATAGGTAAACATAATAATTTGAATAAAAAAGGCTTTAAGCCTAGAAGAAGCAGATAGCTTAATAAGAGAAATGTTTTAAAAGTTTAACGCTAAATAAAATATTTTAAAAAAATTGATGTTAAAAATGTAATTAAAATTTTCTCCAGATCATTCTGAACGAGTAACTGTCTTTACAAATTGTTAAGATTAATATTTAAATTGATAATAAAAATATTTTAACGATAGTTATACACTTAATAGCATAGGAGATCGAGAAATATTAAGCGCCCTGCCAGGTATATAAACCCAAAAATGAGTACAGTTATTGGACCAAAAAAAAAAATAAAATATCCGTTACTCATATTATCCCCTACTGCCTCGAGGCACATGTGTATTAGTTTATTTCATTCAATAAATATATTATTTTAAAATAATTTTTAGATGGATCGAAGTTGGTATACTTACTTTTACGAAAAAATATTCTTATTGGCAAAATATTTTTGGCCAAAATCACCCTTTGCCTATATCTCCTTTAATACTTATTTTATTAAAAATGTATGTATAACCTTTTTTATAGAGTTTATTAAAAAGCATATTTTTTGTTTAATACATTTTTGTTTCGTAGCTCTGTTAGCTTTTCAGATATTTGCGTTTTTATTTTTGATTTAAATCGTTAATATCTTAAAAACTAAAAGAGCTACAAAAAAATTTATAAAACAAAAATTATGTAGTTTTATTAGACCATTAATTTTGATCATATACTTTTTTTTCCTTAAATCAACAGTTTTAGAGTTATGTCAGAAAAATTGATTTGTACTTTTTTTTAGGTAAAAAAAGAATTAGAACCGGCTGAGCTGAGGTAGCAGTGCGGCTTTGAATTGACTATCCATATATATAATTTAACAGTGAACCGGCCAAAAGTTTCATCGCCACGTTGTCATAATTCGCAAGAATAAATCACCAGCCAGCGATCGCACTTAAAATAGCACGCCAATATGTATTGAAATCATTGTTATCGGGAAGACAATAAAAGTGGCAACACACATTCCTTAGTTTACAACTTGAAGAGACTTGAAAATAAGCGTATCGACAGGGTTTTCGTGCTGTTCGATGATTTTATTTAGTTATTATTGATTATGGACAGATTTTGTAAGTTTAAATTTTAATTGCTATACAGGGTATTTTCTAAATATTATAAATTTCTAATAATTGTAGTATATAGATATTGTTTTGTATATAAAGATTTAGTGTTGTTAAGTGCTTTTAATTCTGAAAACTATGAATATTAACCAACCTTTAACTAGTTATCCGCCTATAATAAAAACGTTAAAAGAACGAATAATTTAAAAATGTTTACCATGGGATTCGGGAACGAAATCCAGAACTAACCACTTTGGATGCTGCAGAGATATGTGCAACTTTAACAAAAGTTAATTCGCGTACGGTATTCAGAGTTTTAAAAGGCAAAAAAATCAATATTAGTAATTATGCGGATACTGGAAAATGCGATTTTTCGCTATTTTTTTGCACACTTTTTACTTTTCGATTGTTAAACATGAATCAGAAGCTGTTTTTTGGCTGCCTCTTATAGTATTTAAAAAATAATAATAATTGAATTGTTTAATTCCATTTTACGACATATTCCTTTAAATTCTGTCATTTGCACGAAAACATATTTAAAAAACTCATACTATGTTAATATTAAAAAAAACACTCAAAAGGAAGGAAAAAACCTTAATTTTCAATAAAAAGTAGGTAAAACGTTTACGTCCGAATTCAACTCGAAATTCTAAAAATGTTGACCTGTTACCAGGTTGTAATAGTTTTCTTTGACATTTTTATAAGGTATGCGAACCTTGCTTCGCTCAACCCACAATGTTTAATCAAAAATATTCTCGATATGGAAATCCTAAATATGGAACACGAAAGACCCGAAATAGTTATTGGATTCTACAAGCTGATGATCTCAGAGCTTTCGTGTTCCTTATATAGTGGATATTTTTGATGAAGCAATGCGTGTGAATATCGTATTTAATATTGAGATTGCAAGATCGGTGGTGAATTGGCAAGTCGGTGTAACTTGGATTTTCTATCGTTCTGCTTTTACATCTTTTTTAATTTATGTTAAGACTAAAATTTTATTTTTTTTTTCATGTAGCAAAATATAATCAGAGAAGGTAAAATTAAAGTAAAAAATGTATTTTTTTGGAAAAACGTTGAAAAATCGCCAAAAACTCAAATTTGTGTTCTATGACCTCAAAATAGGAGGTGTGCAAAATTAAGCAAAAAAATTACATTTTCATTAATCCGAATAATACCAAAATAATATAGGCTTGTTACTAATTTAAAGGGTTGATGAAAATGTGAGAAAATAACTTTTGCTTGTAAAAAATATTTTCATGTTTTGACGAAATTTTATCATTTATTTTCTAAAATGCATACGCCACTGGAATTGATTCCCCTGACCCCACACAACCCGGGGCACTCTAAAAGCGAGCGATGCGTCATTGACAGAAATTTTGGACTTGAAGTATACGTAAAACTATTGTATTGTCCTTTTATACAAATTATAAATTAATAAAATATTGTATGACCATAAAACACAAACAACCAATGAAAATTATGGTATTTTTTTACTTTTCTTGCCCCTCGCCGATTTCGATGATTTTTTGCATGGCCCAAAATTTTCATAATAAAACTTTAGAGTATCATCCTAACATGTATGGAAAGTTGCTGTGCCCAGTTAAAGAAAAGTTGTTTGGTATCATAAAAATAGTAAAAATTAACGGTATTATAAGAAACATTAAAAAACTAGGACATAACCATTTTATTTCATCGTATATTTTAGTTTCATTCAAGTATTAGCGTTTTTATTCGGTCTCGCCAAAGGCGATTCTTTTTGACCTTCTTTATGGTAAGCAGAAAATACCAATCGTGAAGTGTATGGGAGCTAAACGAAGAAAACACGAAGTAAACATAACCGGTGAAAGTTTTTTTTTTCTTTTTTGAACGGAACTCGCTTTACGGGCCGACCAACGGCAATGAACTTGCATAGGATGGGTTGAGGTTCTAGGTCATGGATAATGTTAAAGGTATTTAAACAGATAAAATAAAAGTTAAAATTTTAAGATATTTAGATCAGCGGAGAAAATTGATAGTTTGACTGGTTTGGTAACGGTCTGAGTCTATTTAAAAATAATTTCTATATGATGCTTCGTCATTTTTGTAGATTTAAGGAAGCGGTAACAATTTAAATATTTTTAAGAAGCCAAGGTAGGTGTACATGTTCTCTTTTACAGGTCGAAACCAAGGAAGTTTAAAGGTGTATAGAAGCCCATTGCTATGGCCCATTCGATCAAAAAATGTCCAGCCCAGTATGAAAATAACTGTCAGAGTTGGCCCCGCCGATTCTGCGCAATAACAAAATTCCACCAAATAATTTAATGTGTTACCTACTTACACGCTCTGTAGTTAGGCAACACATTATACTTTTATGAGAGCCGGAATACCGTTTTTGTAGCAAAGCGCGCGCGGCGCGTATGATACTATATCCGCGCTGTTCCATCAACCGTCGTTGTGGTTTGTGCCCTTTGCGCCGTATTAGTTTCGATTGTTTTGCTTTGTGTGATTATATTTTGTGGTTGCAGAAGTTTTTTGGATTGATAAAAACCGTCTTATTTTAGTGATTAGTGTTTATTAAATTGTGACTATAATTTTGTGTTTATTGTTTGTTACTTATAATATCGTAACAAAATGACTAGAGGTTGTATGGTTTTGCCTTGCAAATCCAAGGGTAACATACCCGGCATTTTTTACTTTAGGTTAGTATTTCTTAAATTTAAATTAGGTGCTTCTTATGAAACGTAACGATAGGTAACCGAATAAATAATAATATATCAATTATGAATAATAGAAAATAAAAATTTCATAGGAAATAGCAGTGAGAAAAGTAAGGCAATGTTACCTATCTTTTAGATGATTTCCACAATGTTTGTGTATTTCTGTGGATTATTAAAAAGAAAAAAGGTTTACATTAAGGTACTGTTATTTCATTTAATAATTTAGTACATTCTTTTAAAGAATCAAAATTATTAATTACTGGGCAGACCAGCCAAATTTTAATATATACAGGTTCCTCTAATTAAATGAAAGAAAGTACAATTTTATGTTAAAGTTCCTTTTTGCTTTTTCTGTATTTGTTTAAAAAGAAATTAGATTTTTGGTTTCTTAAACTTACATTATCAACTTTTTAAGCTCGACATACTGAAGACACATAATATTTAACGGATACTGTTACAATGGATACCTAGATACCAAAGGTTACTAAACATTTTTAACCACTGTTATTCTGTCTCATGAATGTTTGTTATTAGTGAAAAGTATATGCCTAAAAAGCAGTTATAAAAATTTTCACTTTTTAATGTACAACCAGAATCTTAGGATTAGATTAAACTCATTTACACTATCTTGCCCTTCTTTTATCATAAAATTGGTGATAAGTACATGAAACTATCATACAATGTTTGGGATTTATTTTATAAAATCGTGTTTTTATTTATTTACAAAGATTTTTGGTAAAAATACAAAACTCCCAAAAATATCGATCGTTTAAATAGAAGGCTGTAAAGTGGCGCCATCTATTCTTTTAATATTATATCAGATGATATAAAATCCGATATACACAATAATTTTAAATATTCTATGGTTAGTATCGTTTAATAACCAACAATTTTGAACAAAAAATAAGGAAACAGTTAATGCTTGAATTTGACATTTGATGATGAAATTTATAGATAGTAACAAAGAATTTTTAAAAGTCCGGCCCTGACCTTATATTCATTGCGCAAATTTCCGCGGGGCCAATCCCCCTATTCCCGCTGCCCTGCACGCCTGGACAATTTTGTTCTACAGTATTGGGCTTCCATACACCGTTAAACTTCCTTGGTCGAAACCTTACTTTAGCCCATTTGGGCTGTTTAAAGAACATATCTAATGAGAACTGAAATAAAAAGAGACTTACCGGATTAACGCTCGCCAGGTCAAAAAGATTCATCTCATATTTGTTGGTAAGCCAAACGAAAAAAAGTCTCGTATGTAAATTTTCTGTTAGAAATCGCAAATTGTATTACGATTATTGCAAAATAGCAATAAACCAAAAAAGGCAATGAAACTTAATTCTTTGCATGGTTTTTCTGACCCCTTTAGACATTTGGGATGGATATTTATGTTTTCCAAGACTTTCTTGCAATAATATTTGTAATCATATGCTTCTCTGGGAAAATCTGAGACCCTCAATGAATTTTTTATTGCATTGTTGCAAATTTCCAAAAAATTTAGTAAAAAAAAAACATTGAAGGTTGCAGATTTCAACCCTTTTTCAAGATAGCAGATGATTACAAATATTATTTTAATAGAGCCTTGGAAAATATAAACATCTTTTCCCCAAATTTGAGTCGTTGTTTATCCACATTTTTATAAAATAATTTATTTTTTTCATAAAATTTTACCATCCTATAGTTGAAAAGTTAAGAAGTTTGAGACATATGTTTATAGGAACTTTTTTCCTTTCCTTGAAAGTGTTAGACAATGTTATGGTTTCAATAACACGAAAATCTTGGAATATCTTTATTTGTTATTTGTTACACAACGTTTTGGTTAATAATGTATCTCCAACCGTTTTCAAGTGATAACTAAAAACTATTCTTAAAAGCTACGACTTGACGATATGACAAGAGCAGACAACAGTGTTTCAAATAATGACTGTATCTACCGAATTCCCTGTGAATGTGGTGAGGTAAACATTGGGGAAACGAAAAGACCACTCGGAGTTAAGGTATGTTTTTTGCGGCCGCCGCATGCGACTAACGCACTACGTTAGCCGAAAAACACTCCTACTCATGTTTTTAAATGTGCCTGGTTTGTTCCAAGCGGCCGTCGTATGCGTCCTCTGTCAACGACTGCGTTTTTTGCGCTGGACTGCTGAAGAAGCAGTGTAGCCGCAGTCGTGTCTGCGACTGATATTTTGTTTGTGTTGTTTTGTGTGAAATGTCTGGTTTTTTTTAATTTTTTAAAAATTTAAACTTTTTTTTTTAAACGAGGTCCGGGGTTTTTTTCTATTACTTTTGAGTTTTTTAAAAACCCAAATCCAATGATGTTTCGCACTTTTTTAAAAAAAAACATTTAATTTTTTTTTAAGATCCTGCCAAAAATATATTGTCTGCCCCCTCTCTAATATAGGTTTTTTCCCATGAAAATTGCCATTAATATAAATTTTTCGAATAAGTGCAATACATTATTGGTTTTGGGAACTTTTTTTGTCCCCAAAAAACAAAAAAAAAAACCAGGCCCCCATAAAAAAAAGTTGATGATGGCAGCTCAAAAAAGAAACGTCGGTGTATAAATCTAATAACACTATCTTGTAGAATAGAAAAAGTAGCAATGGAAATGTAAAAAATTTTTTTGTTACTCCATTTCCCCAAAAAAGTTATAAAAAAAAAAAAAAAGAAATCCAAAAAAACGGTTTTTTTAAAAATAAGTATTCGAAAATTTTAAAGTTCTAAGGTGGCATTTGGATTAGGCCCCCTATTGCGCAACTTTGCCTTCATTTAACCGACCTCGTATCTCTTCCCCAATTTCCCAGATCCTAATGATAAGACCAATTTGGTACACCTTGTACAGATTTACCTTAATACAATGGCTAATTTTTTTCCTTTGGGGTTTTGGATATTCAACTCTGTTTTGGCTCGGACTTTATATCGTCTTTTATTAAGTCAAGAATAAAAGTAAACTCTGCTTTATTTAGTCTAAAATATTTTCTAAATTTTACTTCATCCTGTTGCAGATGTCGATTTATTAATGTAGTATAACAACCCTCATCGCGTCTTTGCTTTAATGTTGGATTTATAGGGGTATTGCTATGTTTCAGGTTGGTTTAAATTTAATAGTATTTCGTCATCCTCTTTTTTTTCCCCAAAATAAATATATTGCTAATCATCCATCACGACTCTTACCAAAGATTATTTCCTTTACACTAAAATTTTGCTATCGCGAGTTTGAGCCGCAGTCCTAAAAACCACCTGATTAAACGGCGGCCCGTTTAGTCCATTGCGTTAGTCGTATGCGACGGCCGCGGGGAAAGGAACCACACCTTTAAAGTCAAAGAACACACAAAACTTACGGAACAAGGTGAAGCGTCGAAGTTAGGGATTGCCGAACAAGCTTGGTCAAAACAACACCGCATACAATGGTCGGAAGCAAAAACTATTCATAAAGAAACCCACTGAAAGAAAAGAAAATTTAAAGAAGCTGTAATAATTGTAAACAACCTAAATGTATTTAGCAAGCCTAGTATTGATATTCCGCATATCTAGCAGCCGTTGCTGAACCGTGAAAAGTCGGTCAAGCTCGGTGAACAAGGGATAGGGCAAGTTCTTTATTCCACCGATAAAAAGTACTCTGAATTTATAACCTGAACGTCAAATGACGTCATGTGAAGTTCTAATAAAACGAATTAAAACAAAATGTTTAAAAACGCTTTGCTGTTTGTTCTGCAACTGTCAATGCTCAGCTGATTGGTGTGCTTCTCTTTCGTATTTATTTATATCTTTTTGCTTAAGTATTTTATAAAAACGCTTTGATGGAATCCATCGGACTCTCTAGTGGTAGTTTAAAAACGGTTTGATGAATTAGCGCTTAATGCACTGGATCCATCGATGCAATTAAAAACTTGCCCATAGTATATAAGTCGTAGCTTTTAAGAATAGTTTTTAGTTATCACTTGAAAACGGTTGGAGATACATCACTAACCGAAACGTTGTGTAACAAATAACAAATAAAGGCAATGAAAGTCCAAGATTTTAGTGTTATTGGAACTTTTTTCGTATTTGAAGTTTTTTGCAATATTAAAGAATTTTCTTAAAAATAAAAAAATCTCAAAGGTTTTTGACTGCCACGCTCACTTATTCTAAAAATATAAAAAATTATTAGTATCTACTATAGCAAAAACAATTCTATATACCTGTCAATCTGATATATCCAAGGAAGTTTAAAGGTGTATGGAAGCCCAATGCTATGGCCCATTCGATCAAAAAATGTCCAGCCCAGTATGAAAATAACTGTCAATTCCACGAAATAATTTATTGTGTTGTCTACTTACACACTGATAAATCAGTGTGTAGTTAGGCAACACATTATACTTTTATGAGACCGTTTAGTTTCGATTGTTTTGCTTTGTGTGATTATATTTTGTGGTTGCAGAAGTTTTTTCGGATTGATAAAAACCTTTTTTTTTTTTAGTGATTAGTGTTTATTAAATTGTGATTATAATTTTGTTTTATTGTTTGTTACTTATAATATCTAACAAAATGACTAGAGGGTTGTATGGGTTTATCTTGAAATCTAAAGGTAACAAACCCGGCATTTTTTACTTTAGGTAAGTATTTCTTATATTTAAATTAGGTGCTTCTTATGAGACGTAACGTTAGGTAACCGGATGAATAATAATTATCAATTATGAATTATAGAAAACGAAAATTTATAGGAAATAGCAGTGGAAAAGTAAGGCAATCTTAACTATCTTTTAGATTATTTCCACAATGTTTGTGTATTTTTGTGAATTATTAAAAAAAATAAGGTTTACATTTAGGTTTTTTATTTCATTTAATAATTTAGTACATTCTTTAAAGGATCAAAATTATTAATTACTGGGCAGACCAGGCAAATTTTAATATATACAGGTCCCTCTAATTGAATAAAAGAAGTACAATTGTATGTTAAAGTTTCTTTTTGCTTTTTCTTTATTTTGTTTAAAAGGAAATTAGATTTTTTTAAACTTACATTATCAACTTTTTTAAGCTCGACAACTGTAGACACATAATATTTAACGGTTACTGTTAAATGAATACCTAGGTACCAAAGGTTACTAAACATTTTTAACCACTGTTATTCTGTCTCATGAATGTTTGTTATTAGTGAAAAGTATATGCCTTAAAAGCAGTTATAAAAATTTTCACTTTTTAATGTACAACCACAATCTTAGGATTAGATTAAACTCATTAAAACTATCTTGCCTCTTTTATCACAAATTGGTGATAAGTACATGAAACTATCATACAATGTTTGAAATTTATTTTAAAAAAATCGTGTTTTTATTTATTTACAAAGATTTTTGGTAAAAATACAAAACTCCCAAAAAATATCGACCTTTAAATAGAAGGCTGTAAAGTGGCGCCATCTATTCTTTCCATATTATATTAGATGATATAAAATCCAATATTACACAATAATTTTAAAATTCTATGGTAGTATCGTTTAATAACCAACAATTTGGTGCAAAAAATTAAAAAAGTGAATGTTGAATTTGAATTTGATGATGTCAACTTTATAATAGTAACAAAGAATTATGGAAGTCGGCTCTGACCTACTATTCATTGCGCAAACTCCGCGGGGCCAATCCCCCGATTCCCGCTGCCCTGCACGCCTGGACAATTTTGTTCTACAGTATTGGGCTTCCATACACCTTTAAACTTCCTTGGATATATCACGTTTATATTAGGATAAAGGTTTTAATTCTAAAACTCAGTTTTGTTCATACAAAATTTGTTCTAAATTATTGGATCGACCAAATTCATTTCAAATATATTTTTTTTACAATTGCCATTGTTAATATCTTTATCAAAGCTTAAATGTTTTGCCAATCTATATGGCCGCCAAAACCACAGCTTATAAAACAAGTTAAGCTGTGCCAAAACTTTGTTAGATTTTGATAGCGCTGGACAAAAGAAGACGCGAATATAGCAAAAGGCTGGCTGTCGTAATATTAAAATATGATTGAAAGCTGAAATAAACATTTTATTTCATGAAAATAATTTAAAAAACTTAAATATTTTTTTTCAAATACTTGTTTTTTAGCATATGGCGGGTATTAATTTACAGACCTTCAAATATTTTTTAAACATTTTGGGGAGGGGGTTATCACCCCCTTACATACGCCTTTATAATTCTCTGACCTTATATTGAGTCAGAAAAAACTTCTTGCTATAATAAAACATACGAAACTTGACCCGATTCTCGGTCGGCATGATAATTTTTAAGACACAATTTTGCATCCGATTTAGTTAAAAAAAAATGATAATTTTCAAACAGTGTAGAGTCCAGAATATGGAACTTAGGCGATTATTTTTTACATTTACTTAAGGTCTCAAGCTTTAAACGTTATTTAAAAAATTGTTTTAAGTTATGATTAATGTTTTTAATTATAAAAAAAAAAAATGTCTCCGCGGACAATTTTACTAAAAATATGACTTGAAAGTACTCAGAAAACGCTTTTTTATTATGAGAAATTGTCAATCGGTCGATTGTTTTAATAAGAAACAAGCTGTCGAAGTTGACAGACGATTACGCAATATATAAATAATAGCTAATATCAACTTTTTGCACACGAATTATTGTCTTATTTCTATTTGTATTTTTCTAATAAAAAATTTTATTTTTTTTCATTTATTTAAAAAATAATGGTTTTAAAATTTAAACCATACACATTTTTGTGAAGGGGAGTTCAGCAAGAACATGACCGCCATCTCGTACATTAAACATCAAGAACCCTTGGTTCACAGATAGGTAATGCTTGGTCTAATCGGAAAGATATACTCATATTATGGTATTAATTGATGGTCAAAGGCTAAAATATCTTAACCAGTATAGTGAACCCACAAATGATTTTCTTAGGTTCAAAATAGCATATGTCTTGCCTGAGCTAACGACCTATTCTCTACAAGGCCCATATTATTCCTTACTAGTGATAATAGTTTTTTTTTAACCATAGATTTTCTATAATACCTAACCAACAAGAAAAAGCCTAAAGCTAGGTATTTCTTAAACACCGGAAAACCCGGCACTTACGGTACTTTGTTACTTAGGTTTATATATGTATATATAATCCGTAGGATATAATATACATATATAATAATCCTTCGTGAGCTGTCATAAAGATTAAAAAAAAAAAGGACGGAAATAAAATTTCGTACACTTAGGTTAACATTTTATGTCAATTTTGATTATTGTGGAAATGGGCTTTTTACCTTTTTCACCTTTAATTAAATTAAATTTAAAATCAAATAATAATACAAAGGGGTACATAAGAGACCTCGGCTATATTTTGAACCCAAGGATTTGGTAACCGGCATTTCATTGGAGATTTCGCGATCTGAACAAATTAAACATTTACCGCGTTTACTTTCTATAAACCACTAAAATAACAATATTCCCCCGGGTCATTAATTTTAATACAAGGACGACATTGGCAATGTCGCACTTGGTTTCGTACCTCGTTTCGCTGGGGCGGGGTTACCGATTTAATTTTATTCCTTTATGGAAGCATTGATATTCCGAACTGATTCAAAACGCTCCATTTAAATGAACCACTATCCGTAGTATTTATCTTTAAATAAAAATGACTCCAAAATAAATATGTAGTTTATTTTATTCAAATATTAAAGAAAAAACAGGGTTATATTTCAAAGGGGCACCATTTTTTCCATTAATAAGTTTAAACGTGGGGCATTGATGCAATCAGCATTTGTGCTGGTGAACATTGTAATTATTCCAGGTTTTTTAATTTTATTCCAGAAATTATCACTGTTTTGTGATGGAAATCATTGTTCTTGTTAATTTCCTTTGATATATCCCCAAACGTTTTCGATTGGATTGATATCAGGGCTTCTTGAGGGCCAAGGTAACAAATAAATGTTATTTTCCAGCCAGTCCGAAACTCTCCTTGCTGTATGGACGGGGCAGTTGTCATGCTGGTTATAAAATTTTCTTGTTCAAATATATTGTTTACCGACAACATAACATTTTGGAGTTTAAAGCTTGATTATTAAATCTTTCTCGTCGGGGCATATGCCTAGCCCTCTGAAAGAATATACCCCCATACATTAACAGAAAATCTTCCCTTGTTTTAACATGTTGGGTATATCTTTCTTAGTACCAGTTTTTGCGGCCTATACACTCTAATCTGCCCGCATGATAAGATTAAAAATCTTCTCCGGTAAAATACCCTTTCCCAAAAATCCATACCTTGGGTAAATATTCCGTGCAAACCATTCTTTTTCTCTTTATTCATATCGGTCAAAAATGGCTTTTTAGCAGCTAACTCTTTCAATTCCAATTTTTTCCTAATACGATTTTCCGTTCTTACTGTCCCAGAAAAATTAGTTTGGTTGTGTGCTTCTACAGCTGTCGAAATGGATTGTTTCGCAAAAATCTATCAGATCATTATCTTGATTTTCGTCTGAAATTTTTCTTTACCACTTCCAGCTCTTTCTCCAATGATCCTGTATTTTCCCATTTAGTTCTGAGGCTTTGAATAGCTTTTCTTGGTTTCCCAACTTGCTGAACTATTCTTCCCAGAGAAACACCTTCTTCGAATAGAGTAATTACTCCGCCTTTTCTATTCATTCTTTTTCCCAAAAATTTAAAAAAAACATAATTATATAATTTTGAAATGTGTGCAGGAAAAATTTTAAATGGGAATTTAGGTGATCCAAAAAAACATCATACTGGGAAAAAAAGGTGAGAGTTTTTTAATTTGTCACACATTGTTGAAAAAATTTTTTTTAAAAACCCCGGTCGAGCTCAAGGCTTCTGGGTGAAACAGACCAAAACATTTTTTTTTTCACTTTTGGTCCCTTTTTTTTTAAAGCTTTTTCTTTATCCACTTTTCGTTATGTTTGAAAATTTTTTTTTAAAAAAAAATTTTTTAAAAAAGAGAATAGGAAAAATTTTGGGGAATAACTAGCTCTATAGAAACACTTTTTTTAAAAAATTAAAGGTTTGTATATATTTAGAACCTTTATTTAATATAATTTTTTTAATATTTGCCCTTTTAAAATACAAATTTAAATTTTAAAATGTTAACAGTCAGTCCAATTTCCCTTGATAAAGAAACATGAGAATAAATTTGGTAATATAGGTTTGTTCGTGACACCACTTTTATTCTCTACGTCACTAGTTATTTAAGATGACTGTACTTGACGTCAGTTGTAGCACGTTTTTAACCCTTTAGTTCTTAATCTATCTTTTTTGCTCTTATTTCATAATAGTCACACTTTGGTGTCGGTGGTAGATAGAATGATCTATGCATAGAATATGAGGTCTGTATTCTTAAAAAATGGTTGTACGGAACCCTAAATACATTTTGTGCAATGTTTTTTCATCTAATGTGGGCCATAATTTTAAATAAAACAAATATCAAAATTTTTATAATTTTATTTCAAAAACCCAGGTAGTTTTTTACAAGAGTAAAAAAATCCTTAAGACATACATCTCCTACCTCCTATCTCCAACCTATATTTTATTTAATGTATATTTTGAAGATTTATACATAAAGGGTAAAAAGTAAATAATACACCTTAAAATTTGCAGAATGACATGGAGATTTTTTCAAATATTGTGGTTTAATTTGTTTATTCAACAATTACTATTTAGGCTTATCGTCATCAATTGATCCTTAAACTTGGATTCGTTTGAAAAGTATTTACATTCGATGCGAAATTTTTTTTTTTGGGGGAGGTGGTTTTAAATGGCCGGGGGGAACATTTAAAAAGGCCGTTAAAATATATTATATTTTCTGTACTGTTCTAAAATTTTAAATTTAATAATCATTAACATCATGTTTTAATAGAAATATCAGAGATTTTGAAATTTTACCTGTTATAAATTAATCCATAGCAACACATTTTTTTTTTTACATTGTCCGTCATCAGCTTTTGTCAGATTTTGAATTATTGTTAATTTAGTAGAAATCCATTCCCTTTTAAAAAAATGTTAAATGAATAGAAAATGGCATCCAAAGGCAGTGACCTTGGTGTGCCTCACTTCTCCAGACAAATCTAAAGAGGGGTACCATCAAACATATAAATTTTTTTAAAGGCCTAAAAAAATGGGGGGGATTGACGAGAAGGGGTGTTGGCGTATTTTCAAGAAAAACCCCAGTCTTTATCACCACCAACCCTCTGGTCTGTCAAGATATTTCGGAGTTCAAGAAACTAGTTGCTTTTTTAAAAAAGGGAAAAAAGATTTAAGGCAAAAAAGTAAAAATTTTTAAAAAAAAAAAAAAAAGTTTTTATTTTCCGGGCCCGATCAAAGTTCTTAGCAATGAAAGTAATAGCCATTATGGGAGTGGCGGGGGGGATGCCGGACGGAAATATACAGAATGAAGCAAAAGATATAGAAAAAAGAAATTACGGGGTATAACAAATAGTGGAGTCTAAAAAAAATTAAAAGAAACTTTGTAGTAACCAACGATAAGGCTCAGTTCCTTATGTCAGATTTCTACAGGAATATATTAAGCTGAGACTTTGGAAGTCTAGATGGGTTTATTGTATCGTTATGAAAGAGGAAAAGTGTTAATCAAGAATTGGGGAAAACCCCTATTTCAAATGTACCTAAAGAAATTGCGAAGTTTTTGAAGCTTGAAGACATCAGTAGATACACTGGCCATTTTTTAGAAGAACGTCAACTACGTTCCTTGTCAATGCTTGGGGTGTCGATATTTTGGATTAAAAAAGGCATGGAGGTTGGAAGTCTTCTTCTGTTGGGATGGGGATATTGCTGAATCCTATAGTAATAAGGTGGAAATTTCAAAGAAGATTTTTTACAAATTCCCCCCAATACCCCTTAAAAAAAGTAACAGTGAAAAAAAAGAAATTTTAAGTAGTTAAAGGTGATAACGATACCCCAACAACAAATTTAAAAAAAGTTAATTCAAGTATTATTCCTCCAATTTCTTTTGCTAATTGCTCAAATTGCACACTTACTTTTAATGTTAATACCTAACCTAGTTTTTTAAAATATTTTTTTATAAATTCGTTACTTTTTTTAAAAAAATCCTAAAAATTTTCCCCCAAGCATATTTTTTTTTTTTTTTCTCTTTTTTTTTTTCCAGGCGCTGAAAAATTCTTTCGTAGCTAGAACGCTTAGCAACCAGGTAAAAAGAAGGTTTTCTTTTTTAATCATTCGCGTTGCTAGGACCACAAAGTTTTTTTTTTTTTTACAATAGTAGAAAAAAAAATTTTTTCTACTACCTTCTTAGAAAATACCGTTTTTAACCCCTAAATAGAAAAAAACATCACTTTACTCATCAATAAATAGTTTTTTGTAAGGTTGGAACAAACCCAATATTCACAGTTAGTATCATAATGGTCGTTATTAACGATTAGAAAAATAAGAAGGCTATAAACGTTTCAGTGGCAAGTCTGTCACCGTTTTGATCAGAGAAAACATTAATAACTTTATAAAAATTATTTAAATTTTGATTTAAAAATTATATTCTAGGAACTTGCAAGATCATAAGAATCAATTTTGAATTTTGTCATTTTAAAAAACACATAAAGGCCTCATAGAAATTCCTTACCTTGAATGAGTATAATGATACAAATGGCTCTTTAAAATAAGAGTTAGTTATTTTTATGTAAACAATTATTCGTACCTAATTCTCTTCGT
>JAHBCN010014492.1:0-22754 GCA_019359885.1 Listronotus oregonensis
AACTTTTAGGTAGGATTGTCAACTTCACCTTAATGTTATGAATTAAAAATGGTGGCGGCAGATCGGCCTTAAAATGAAGTCGGTCAGTGCATACAGAGTAGTCAAACAACCTAAAAATTTGGTAAAATTAAGGCCAACAGCAAGCCTTTTTTGAGACTGTTAGACACGTATTACAAGATAGTTAAAAGGCAAAAATTTATTGATAAAATGGTAAAAGTACTGTTTAAATAAGTTCAGGCACGAGTCGAACAAAGTCTTGCTAGAACGGAGAAGAGATTAAAATTTTGTCAAGAATCTGTGTAAACGAACGGTGAAGGGAGTAGTTAAATAATTAACCAATAAGTTGTTACAAAATATAACAGAGGTTTAATTCGAACCCGCCTTCGCCGCTTTACCATTGGTCTGGTTTGATCCTGATCAGCCCCGAAGGAAGGGCCCAAATGAGCTAAGTGGGTGGAAGGGGCAAGAAGGAAGCGGGGGGGGACCAAAAGTTGAAGGAGTGGTGGTCGGACGAAGTGACAGATTACCTACTTTTGCTAAATAAGTTAAGGGGCTTCAATTAAACAAAAGTCCTAGAATGTAGGAATATTTTACGCCTATAAAAAGTTTTACACGATTTGATTTGTATTTCTTTTCATGTATTTTAAAAATCTCTTTTGTGAATGTTTTACGCTTGCTTAATATAAAACTACTTTTCCATATTCTCTAATTTTTAAAAACGTGTAAAAGCTACAGAGCTTAGACTTCATCATGTAAAATTCAAAATAAAAAATTAAAAAAAAAAAACTGGAAACCACCTTATGGTTTATTTAAATTATGTGGACATGTAGGAAGCACTGAAGCTTAGTTTGACTGACTATACTATCCTACAAGTGGGGAAAGTGGACTTTTCCGCACCTGACTGCCACTGATTGTCAAGTGATCTAGAATTTTATGTTAATATATTTAAAAACCCAATTTTTGACATAGCAATTGCAATTATAAGCAATGTTTTGGTTAATGACTTCTAACCAGCCTACCCCGTCAACGACAACTGCTCGTTGACAGGGCAATTTCATTAAAGTGGAAAGTTTGTACGTCGGTATCTAATAATATACAGCAGTGGCGTAGCCAGATGTCTTCTCTTACTTTTCCATTTTTTCGTTGATATATGCATCTTTTAAAGTATATTGCTTTAATCTTTTTATATCCCCTTAAATGAAACAACTTTAGCTACGCCACTGAAAAGCAGAACAGAAACAAATGTATTCATAATTTTAGCAGCTTTACTCATACTGCATATTTTAATAAGAAGTAGAAAAATCTTTCCGCAACGAAGGAAAAATATAATAAACAAGTTGTTGTTTGGTGTGTTAAAAAATATTAAACAGTTCTTGGGGTTTATGTATAATTATTTTTGTCAGTTTTTAAGGGAAAAAAATGCGGACAAGTAAAATATTATTTTTTAAATCTTAAAACTAAGTAATAACAAATAAAGTTATATTACACAAGGTGCGAAAAAAAATACTGTGTAAATTTATTTTGCAAATCTATATCCTTGAGATAGATAAGTATTAATGTTTATATGATAACGCTAATGTTGTGCAATATTATTTATTAGAGTTTTAGTGAAATTTTTAGCGAAAATTATCACCAGAATTTTGATAAAAAAATGTAGAGCATTTTTGGTAATAGTACATTTCTTTGTTTTTACTACTAACAACAAATTATACTAAAATTATTGCTTAAATTCATGTGAGTTCACATGCGCACAAATGCTAATTTTGTAAATAGCTGTCACTGGTGTCCTGGAAAGGGGGAAAGTTAATGAATGATAAAAGGTTTTCTCAAATTATTTCAGATAAAAATAAACCAAAGTGGTTACTATTAGGTGTAGCAGCAGTTACTTATTTCTTTTTAATCTATAAACTAACGCCTCAATGACAATGACCCCGAAAATAGTTCTTTATCAATTCTCGCGCATTTTCTCGATTATGAAAATGTAAAACATATTTATTATCTTGTGTTGCAAAAATTTTAGTTAATTATAATTATTGGACGTGTAATACACAAAACAATTATTGTGTAAATTTTTGGCACAATTATGACAACCATTTTCCGAATAATTCCGTATACGTTCTTGAACATTAAAATGAGCAGCAAAATAAAAAAATAAATATAAAGGCTAGTCTTTCAAATTTATTATGTCAGTGTACTGATTATAAAAATACTATTCTTTATATTTTAAAGTTTACTTGACATAAACAAGAGTCGTGTTCAAATAGATCTTCTAATTAATTAAAACTTAATTTATATGATGGTGACTAAAGCTACATTGCTTAATCCAATCATGTCAGGCATAATGAGAATTATGTCAGAAATGAAATCCTTTTAATAAATTAATGTGTCAACCCTACAAAAATACAAGTAAGAAAAAATATCAAAGAAAACTTAATTACTTATTTTCTTGGAGAAAGAATCAAAAGTGCTTATGCTCACCTTTTTAATTTGAATTTTTCTTCTTCTACGGTACGCACGAGTGGTTCTTAAAATATATATATACATATATTAAACCATTTTTACCACTTTTTTAAAATAAGATTTTGTTTTTTACCGTAATGTGCCTTGCAAGGCAAAAATTATATACTTTTTATTTTTTTTAATTGTTTTTTTAATTTTAATTTAACACAGTAAGTCTTTAAAACTTAGTTTTAGCGAATATAAGCACACTACCCACATTTACCGCTGTGATAAGTAATTGGTTTTAAATGACAGATTCAAAAATGACGTCAATATACTAAAATTAATCGTGTCAGCCTCAAAGGATTGGTATATTAACCTTTGTTTTTACCTTTTAATCAAATTGATATAAACTGGCTAATCCTTTATTTAAAAAAAAAGTAATTTAAAGCGTCTACACCATTTTCGAAATAAATCCAATTCTGTAGACCAACAACTGTCACTTCAAGAATTGCTGCAAAAGGCCCTAAAAACTAGAATATTATGGAGATTACTTTAATAGAAGCATATGAATAATAACGTTATGACCAAAGATAAACATATAACAAAGTTTTACATTTTGTAACAGTTTAAACATATAACAAATTTTTGCAAGGTAACCACAGCATACCGGTATCACAGCATAATTAACAAAAAGCAGCACGATTTCATGAATTGGCGAGAAAGCACACGGTCATTTTCCTTGCGCAGGTTCATCCGCCATTTTGCTCCTTTATTTGAATTGTAATTCTCTTGTGTGCGTTTCACACTAAGCAAAGAACATCTTGAGCACGTTTTGTAACGTTATTCAGAAGTAACTGTGATAACGTTTAATTCTAAACGTTATTTTATCATGCCTGTTTCGTTTTCTTGAATTGTTACTGATAATTTTCGTTTCTGTAACATACCCTTGTAAATATTTTCAATACGGTATAGAACAAACATCTTACGGACGTAATTTTTATGTACTTTTATATTAACGTTAAAATGTTGCCATGTATAGAATGGTCTTTTAAATACAAGTTCGATACATGTGTAGTATACGTATCAGATACGATTATAATTTGTTGAAACATAAAATGTTATTGTTGTAACGTTATAATAATGATATTATTTAATGCAGAATCGTTACGTTTACTGCGCCTACTATATTTCCTCGTGGAAATGTAAACACAGTTAACATATCGACCTCGTTTGCTTAAATGTACCACGCACAGAGATTGGTACATTTTTTGACAACGACGCCAAATTAGCTTCGCTTTAGTACTTAACCTTACTTTATTTTAAAAACAATTTGTGTTTTGTGTTTTAAATTTTTCTCGTAATATTAAAGGGAAATATGTATCGTAAAGTAAGTACATTACACTAATTTCGGTAATTTTTTACTTACCGGGCCCACGGCCGATTTTATTGAAATTTTGTATACTGGGGTTTTTTGGGTCGCTGATCACGAATCTGAAGTCAAATTTTGTCGGACACTTTTAGTTTTTATGATATAACGCCCCACTCGGACCTAACCTCAAAATTGTACAAACTTTCAAAATTCCTCCTTAAACTGATTACAGCCAAAATTGAAGATTTTTGGAAATACACCTATTATTTTATAAGATAAATTTGATTTCACCTTCATTTAACAAATATTTTTAAAAAAAAAATGGCACAACAAAATTTTATTTTTACTTTTAAAAATGTCAACAAAATTGTCTAGTGTTTTTTAGACAGTTTTGTTGGTACCTCAAACAACAGAAACAATTGAATGGCTTCATTTTCAAATTTAAATCCCGAAAAAAAAAAAATAATTTAAATTTATAAAGTGGGAAAAATTTAATTGTTTCCGAGTGTCTGGCGTACCAACATAAAACTCTCAAATCACTAGACAATTTTGTTGACTTAGAAAAAAAAATATTTTTGTTGTTTTTTTTTATTAAAAAATTTTTTTAAATAAAAAAAATTTATCTTATAAAAAATGAAATTTTCCCAAAAAAATCTGGCTGTGATTTAAATTTTAAAGGGGGAAATTTTAAAAAAGTTTTACAGTTTTGAGAGTTAGGTCAGGAGGCATTATAACTCAAAAACTAAAAAGTGCCCGGGCTGTTTCAGATTGTGCAAGCCCAGTACAAAGAACAAAAATGGGCCTGGCCGGACAAAAAAATTCCCCCAATTCTATTACACTTCATTTTTTTATGTATGTATGCAGGTATATGGGGATAAGCTGCCCAAAAAATCAGATTTTGAAGGTTAGGTTTTTAAGCCATAAGTCTAAAAAATCCAGCATTAGCCGTTTCCTTAAGATAAATATTGAGGTAATAAGTCCGGATTTAGTTTGGTGAGGTACCTCCTATTCCCTAGATACACATAAATTAAAGAAAATATAGATTAAAATTTGGTTGCTTTATACCTTACATATTAACAAAAATATATATATTCTTCATTTATAAGACTGGTAAGTAGTGTTTTTGCAGGTCGAGTCAAGCGGTTTGTAGGGCGAGCCGTAATTAGCTGTAGGCAACTCCTGGAAGCTTTGCAAGACCTGCAAAACACTTGTTTTTCGGTCATGTAATGTACAATGTTGTTTTCGAGCGAAACTATTTAAAAAAAACAATAATAATATTTTAATGATCGACAACAGGTCTATTTATCCGCTTGACATGGATTTGATACTTCTTATAACAATAGGAATAATTTAAGACACCCACAGTAAGGTAGTACTTAGGCTAAGCCTTCGTGGACTGTGCAAAGGAAAAAAAATCCACTGAAGTTCGTTTCCGTAACAACCATGCATAAAAACGGCTATGCTCCAAATTAACAGCTTATTTTTAATTTCATGGATCTGCAAAGTAACAAATGGGTTTAGTGACAAATAAGCCTGGCATAAGTGTTTTTCCGGTCCTTAATAACTACTTTCTGGTCTAGCTCGAAAAAAAGTTACTTTCTGGACAAAATGTTTTTCAAAAAATGGGTATTTTCCAATCGGTCAAAAAAACAATGTTTAGGGGACTTATATAGCAAAAATTGGGTATTTTAAATAAATGAAATACTTCGGTTGAATAAATTTGATCAAAGTTGTAACTTTAAAGTATTCACTGTGAAGTATTTTATTTTGTACTTTTAGATTTTTTGATATTAGACACTTGACAGATAAATAATAGTAGTAATAATAATAATAAAATTATTAGAAAATTAATTTTTAAATAAATTGTAGATGCAGCACATTATGTTTTTAAATGACAACTAATCATAAAGTGGATTGGCAGTTAAAAAGAGAGGCTTGCTCAAGTAACGTAACTAGTATAACTGTAAGTAAAAGTTTTCTTAAGTGGTAAATTGAATTTTTAATTGCATTGTTTATCAAATAGAAGCAAAATAATTATGTAGTACAAAGTGTCTAAATGTTTTTTTAAATTGGGTGGTTTATCAGTACTTTACTTTACCATTTAGTAACAGCTAATCGAGTAGCTAATATAAGAGACATTTTGACTATATACTTAAAAAAATTGTAGGCTTTAAAGCCAACACAAGGTTTTTATCCTGGAAAATAAAGTATCTATGATACTATTTGCAAATACAGTTTTTTTTGTCAAACTTGTGATATAAAATTATCTTTTTAATTAATGAAGCAATTATGTCAGTAACCAAAAGTTTTGGGGCAAATATTTTACAAAGTTTTTTTTCCAGGTGCAACTAGCAGGAAAAAATAGAACAGAACATGGATATTAAAAATACATTTACGTATAGTTGATTTTTAATAAGCATTTATAGATTATGTAGGAAATTTTTTATACCTAACTTTAGACCTTTTACTCATATTTACACATCACAAAATATTTAAGACTTTTTATAAAGTAAATTAAGAAAGATAAACATTATCACATGAACATTTTTATATATGAACTGTTACACTTTGTGTGGATTTAGAAAATAAGCTTTCCATATAAAATAGTCTGTACAAAAATTTGGGAAATATGAAAGGAGAGTTGTAGACATCAGATATTTTTATGAATAAATTTTTCTCTATAGTTTATATTAGTTTTTTTTTATTAGGGATAGTTACTTGTTACTGGTTTTATTTTGGAAACTATTGTACTATTTCAGGGTGAATGAAAAAATGATAATCAAAAATAACAGGCGATTTATCACAACATTTTTTTACATCCATTTTTTTTCTGTGGCATCTTTAATAGCAGAGTGGACCAAATATTTACATTTATACACAAAAATGCTAAAACTTTAGGGTAAACAAATATTGTTAATTAATTAATTTCTTGAGGTTTTAATAATCGATAGGGTACTTCACAGTTTTAGTTTTAGAAAACTCAAACACAAAGGATATTTAATCAAATCTTTTTTACTTGACCAGCCTATATTTTAAAAAATATGTTTCACTTTATTAGTGCTTTTTTGCGTATAAGTAAATTTTCGACCACTCTAGATGTTTAACAGAAAATAGTATATGAGAAAAGGCGTAAAAAATCGTTTAGTAATTTTAATCAAATCCGTGATCAATTACTTAAATATCAAAAAAGTTTGCCCTTTTTAATATACTTAGTATCATGCGCCTCCTAGTGATAAAGTCGCCAACTTAATATGTTTAGTGACTTTCGAAGCCATCTTCATTGTACTAATTTTTATTTTAAAGCTGTACCATCCTTATGTTGCTGGACATTAAATGGTTAACAAAATACAATTTACGACCATACTTAATTAAACATTCTGTATTTTTACCATACACAACACATTAGGGATAAAAAGATCTTTTAATGTTATATAATTAACATAACAGAACCACCTATTTAAATCCTTAGAAAAACCTCTTTATAACGTAAGTTATATAACGTGGATGTTTCTTTTGGGAATATTGTTAGGCCCAACCAATGCAAAATACGTAACGAGGCCGTGTAAGTTTCGAAACCAAAACGTTGTATTTTTAACGTAACTACGATTTTGTTAAGTTGAAGGAAATATAACAAAACTATTAGGTTTAAGGCGCTGTTATTGTTTCAAGATGATTAACGTAACAAAGGAACAAGAAAACATAAATGTAACGTAATTAAGATTATTTTTTGCTTAGTGGGTTCTTTCGGGTTTTCTGCTTAAAAATATTAAAGGCGCCGCCAGGGGAGATGCCTGTTAGTTATGCTGTGATACAAGTAAATATTATTATGTTACATGGTTACCTTGCAAAATTTTGTTTATACCTAAACGCAGCCTACGGATTTTGTTCTGGTTCAACCCAAAAAATTTAGCGCGGCTGCCGCCCTAAAAATTACTGGTACCGTCTTAATTTATTATGGTTTGATATTTCTATTTCCTATTATGGATAAAACTAAACGAGGTAATAAAAGTAACCTCGTTGTTAAAACTAGGATATGCAATGTAATTTAGCAAAAACAATCGTATGTTATGTTTCCGGCGAATGCGCAAGTTTACTACTTAATTCACAAAGATTTTAAATACAAATCGCCTATGTAAATTTTACACTCAACAATTTTGTCTGCACGATGCATTATAAACTGTATACAGGGTCATTCAACAAGGACTGAATATGGACATACTTGTGGATAAACTCATATTTAAAAGAATGTAAAATATCCGTCTTGTTAATTTTTCTCGCAAAATGTTTAAAAACACTTAAAAAAATAATTTATTAAAACAAAAAGGATTCAACATATAATTAACATTTTTCTTAATGGAAAATCTTATCTATTGTTCCTTTTTCCGATATGTTCGAATAAAAGGAATTTTGAGTACATTTTTACTTAGGTACAACAGAATTATGTTAATTTAAATGAGAAATCGACATATAAATTAAAAATTACAAAAAGTAACAATAGGTACCACAACACTAAAACTCAACATTCTCTCAAAGTCTAGCGTTTCTTACTACTTTTAATACATGTTGGTAAAAATAAGTTGTTTTTTTAATTATGCAGAAATACATACCTGCAGGTACATTTGGCAGCCTCTTAAGAGTTTAAATAAATAATTGTTTAATTTAGTGGGATATATCCAGTCTTGTAATAAATTATGCGGAGCGCAATTTACGCCCATGGGAAAGAATTTGGTTATTAAAAAAATTGTTTAAATATTAGGCGCACTCGTAAAACTCGGGTCCGCTACAATAAAATTTTGGTTAGAATGTGAGAAACAGGTTAGTAATTCCATAACCGTCTAAACTATAGTCTAGTCGGAAAGTTGATTTCCTGCGAAAATTAGTTACAAGTCACCTAAAAATATGGTTGATGGTTTAAATGATCCGGAATGGCATCTAGAGAAAGACGTATTTTGGATTTTTCCTGCAAAAAAAAATTACAATTGTTATTAACAAAACACTGTAAAAAAATAGCCGTCCAGCTTTTTGGCAAAATCTCAAAAACCATAAGTGATAGCTCTCTCCAATAATATAAATGTTTCTGAAAGAGCGGGAAATTTCATTAAAAAAGTTATCGATTTCCAGAATTGTAGCTTCAATATTTATAATTTTAATTTAACGTTGAAAATCGGCTTTCACGCGGTAGTTTCGGCATGCGCGCGCCGCCAACGTAGTTTTTAAATATTTTTTTTATGCAATTAAATATTAATTAAAAAAGTTGAAAAAATTCTGGTGTCATCTTGACACTTTAAAGAATATGATCCATAACAATATTTTATTTTTCACTTTTTTTTACTTCAAAAGTAAATAATTAATGAAATAGTTTTTTTATACTTTCATAAGAGTCTTGTTGAGTATGTTTATAAAAAAACTCCAAGTAACAAAAAATATATTATGTCATAATCTTTAAAATATCTATATGACACCAGAATTTTTTCAAATTTTTGTAATTATTTAATCGCAAAAATTATTAAAAACTACGCCTCTATTATAATATCTTTTACGTTATTTGATAAAATATAAATAAATATTGGAGCTACTGCGAAATCTAAAACTCACTGAAATTTCCGCTTTTAAAAAATTTTAAATATTTAAGCTACGCATTATAGCTTTTCATTATTTTTCCCAAAAACTGGAAGGTATTTTACAGTTTTTGTTGTAACAATTGATTTTTTTTCACGGAAAATCCAATACGTCTTTTTCTAGATGCCATTCCGGATGGTTTAAATCATCAACCATAATTTTCTTGTAACTAATTTTCGCAGGAAATCAACTTCTCGACTAGACTAAAAGATTAATTCATAAACTTAACGTTTCCGTTCCCGCTGTCATTAATTTTTTCGTTGGCAACTTAAACCCTTGGAGTTTAATGTAACCAATAATTGGTTACAAAAAACTCCGTCGTTGGTAATTATTATAAACGACGGTAGAGATCGAACGCTGTAAGAACAACACCGATACGTCACGGTCTCATATGGCAAACCCGTATAAAACCGTGACGTACCGGTGTTGTTCTAACAGCGTTCGATCTCTACCGGTGCCGTTCGCAATTCAGTTGCTGATTCGTGTGAGCTTTGTATAAGTCTATCTTTTGACGTTAGTCCTTGATACAAATATTAACAACAGTAAAATATATGGAGAGTCTTACTGCCGAGTGATGATCGCGTTGTTAAATTTAGCAATGGACTTAGCAATTGTTAAAAGTTAACAACGGTTTAGAATGTTTAACAAAACGTCATTGTCAGTGTTATTCAATTATTTTAGTAGGCAACTTGTCAAAATCTGACATTTGTTAAACATTCTAAACCGTTGTTAACTTTTAACAATTGCTAAGTCCATTACTAAATTTAACAACGCAATTATCACTCGGCCATTAGTTTGTTTTATTTGGAATACTTGCCTTACTACTTTTGGAAAATGAGACCTATTCGGTCCAGGTCCCGGGGTATACGAGCTGACCCTGTCCAACCCTATTGACCCCTATGAAACTTACAGATCGCCTGCAACAAAAAAGAAAACCGCCCAAAAAAAACAAAAAATCACAAATATTAATCTACGTTTCGGTGGCAAGTCGGCCACCGTTGTCAAGATAGAAACTTAAACAAAAAATTAAACTAAACTTTAAGAAATTTTTGATCTAAAAACTTAAGAAATTCTGATAGCTTTTTTACTTTTTTATGACGTTAATATATAATAAATGACATAAGGTTATTTGACTGGTGTATGTACGGTATTCAAAAAGACAAAAAAGGTGGGTGGTATGGTGTGTTAATTAATTTTAAGTTTACCTGAATTTACTTCAGCATTAAGCATAGGTAACCATGTACTATTTAAATTAACAGATATTTATTCTACACATTTATCTTTATTTAATAAAATAAATACACTTTCCTTTATTTTACGTTTTTTAAACAAGTTTCCTTTGGTAAAATGCTAGAAGCATTCCAGTTTATTTTCCAAAAAGTAGTAAGGCGATTATCCCAAATAAAACAAACTAAAACATGAATCCGCCACAAAACTATAGAACAAATTTATATGGAGAGTCATACAGTAATATTTAAATATTTTCAGGTTTAATTATTAAAATATTCTTGGACTTTATTTTCAGACGTTTAAATAAGGAAAATTTTGCAGAAAAGGGAGTACATATTTTTTCGTAATATTGCATCAAGTTATGATAAATGACGATTCATATTTTACGTAACATTTTATTATTATTTCTTCCCCTGTTAAAATTAAAATTGGCTTACAGTATGAATGATTTGGTGTACGGACTTAAAGAGGCTATAAAAAGGGAGCTTTAAGGGAAAATAATATCTGTACTATTTACAAGTTTTTTTTTAATTCTATTAAAAAAAACTAAATGTGTAAAGCAATCAAAACTACAATTTTAGAAGAAAAGTAAGAAAGTCTATCTTTTTTATGATATTATTTAGTAATATTTTTAATATACGGGAGCAAACAATTTCCTTTAGGCATGAAATCTTTCATCCCAATTATAAAACGCGTCAAGAGAATAATTTTAAGAAAAAGTCCTAATTTTGCAGGGAAAGCTTTGAGTAATTATTTTTTTAATGCAAAGCAAACAGGTTGATTAAAGTTAAACATTGCTTTTAAAATTTCTAATGTTAGTTTATTAATTACTTTTAAAAGGTTGTTTGACGGTATTTTAAAGATACGCTTTTAGCATTTAATATTAAAAAAATTAATGACATTAAACAGAAATCACCAAATAAGGCCAAAGTTAAAAAAAAGTATTATTCTTGGGTTCTCCGTCACTTCTGAAGTAAAAAATATTAGTCACCACTGTTAAACTGGTACTCTTCTACTTTTAGTTCTGCGCTCGACATTTTACTTTTTTGGGTTATGTTTCGTTAGAGCTGGAACGGATCCTTCAAAAAGGAATTGATTCACTGATCCGGATCCTCCTAAAGGAATTGAAATTGATTCCTATTTATCGAATCACGAATCCGGATCATTATTAATTTTTGTACTTACAAATGGTAAGTTTTAAAGTGCTGTTACAACAAAAACCCACCCTTAAATGTAACATTTTTTTCTAACTGCAATTCAAAACTTGCGATGCTAGATTTTCATAAGGTTTTAAATGTGATTCTTGAGATAACCTCAAGCGACATATAAATGGGACATCTTATTATAATTTTACAGGAAGTTTTACAATTTCTCTGCTTACGGAATATAAAAATGTATTTAAATTTTAAATTTATTTTTGGATGACACCCTGGATTGAAATAATTAAATATCCCATTTAAAAGTCCCTCAGGGTTATATCAAGGATAACATATTAAAAAATTATAAAGATCGACCAATCAAAACTTTTAAGATCAAATGCAAGTAAAATGTATGCGCATTTTTGGATACCACACTCCATCAGGGCCGAACTTACCTATGGGCGCACGGGGCGAACGCCCGGGGCCCTTAAGCAAGAGGGAGGCCCCTACCACCGTGGGGTTGTAAAAAATGATTTTGCGAAAAAGTTTAAACGTTTAACGAAAGGCTAATACATCTGGGCCAAATATCCAAGAAAAAAAATATTTATTTCTTTATGTTCCTCAAAAATAATAATTTATTAACTATAATAATAGCACAGTATGGGAAAGAAGGTGTTTGACCTCATTTTTATATATAGTTTCAATTTTTATATATATATATATATATATATATATATATATATATATATATATATATATATATATTATATATATATTTATATATATATATATATATATATATATATATATATATATATATATATAATCATTATAAATATATATTATAATATATATATGTATATATATATATATATATATATATATATATATATATATATATATATATATATATATATATATATATATATATATATATATATATATATTTGTCTATCTTAAAATTATTTAATGACGCTTATATTGTAGAATTTTTTTTAACAGTTTACAGTTTTTTTCTCCTGCATCGTTTTCATAAAAATTTGGAATTAGGCGCTTCTAGCATTCTACTTTAAATTCTATTTTATGGTGATGTGCGCTGATTGTTTTTAAGGGTGAAAGCTACCCCTAATTGTCAAAACTTGTCATAAAATTAAATAACATTTTAAACCTTAAGATAGGTTAAAGTTGGTTTGGATTAGTTGAATAATGGTTGTTTTGTGCTTTAAAATACAATTTCAAAATATTTCAACCCTTAAAAATGAACCCTTGTTAAAGCTAAAAGTAAAAAAAATATATTTACCCTAAAAAATAATTAATTTATCAAAGTGATTTAATTTTAGAATGCTGCTGCTTAGAATATGTACTTATTTCATTTTGCAACTTTTCGATCCTTATATATCAAACCCTATTATAGCTTAATTAAAAAAAAATTACCCCAAAAAAATTAAGAGCTTGACAGATTTATTAATTAAAAGTATTACTGCCTGGAATATTACCAATTTCATTATTTGGCAAATTTTTAATCCTTAAAAACCGCCCCTTACAACAATGCAATTCAGTGCATACGAAAATTATACTGGTAAAAGTATAAAGTATACCAGTTATATAAAATATTATGTAGATTATGCTCCGAAGCGGGCTATTCGAATTTTTCGAAAAAAAAAATTATTGGTTTTAAACATAGCTCCTTTAGTTTAAATGATAGAAAGTTTTTCAAAAAGATGTTGTAGGGTTTTTTAGAGTTTTAAGGCTATGTGAGGGTTCGAATAAGGTGATGCTCGCTCGTAAATAGAGGCTTTAAACGGTCATATCTTGCCAAATATTTTTTGTACAGAAAATTCTAAGTAACAAAAAATGTAATAAAAAAAGCTACAAGTCTGTACTACAGCTTTTTTTTTGGTATCTCCCGTATTGTTGAAGTTATTTTGAAGAAAATGGCAATTTTTACGAAATTGTGGAAAATCGTTTTTCACTTTAAGCTTCATTTTTTTAATTAAATGTTTTAAATTGGTCAAACTTCTAGGATGTATTATTAATACATATATAAAAAGAATCGCAGAAGGGTAAAGATCGATTTAATTAGGACGGGAATTAGGGTGTTGTTTGTAATGATTTTTTCGAAAAAAAAGTATTCTATAACATGTTATTATGTTCCAATTTTTTGAATCATTCAATGCAATTTAAATGTTTTATTTGCAAGATATATTATATTGTTATAATGTTATATTGTTTGTATAAACGTTACTGGGAGTGGGGGCCCATTCACGAATTCGCCCGGGGCCCCAGAGGTCCTAAGTTTGGCCCTGCACTCCATGGTTACAAAAAAAAAGGTTTTATTTAAATGTTGTTACTCCGGACCTAAAAAACAACATATTTTAGTTAAAAATCACATTTTAGGCGTGTTTCCTCATTTCAAGATCTTAATAGACAGATGTTTCAAAATTATTTATTTTAATTTCCGAAAATTAGTGTGATGCTGATTAAGAATCTTGGGTAAAAATTTGGAAATTTAAAACGAAAGATTTAAAATGGCAAATTTTTGCATTTATAAACTAATTAGCCTTAGATTCGGGTTATAAGGATTTTAGGGGCTAGGTCAAAATTTGAAAATTAAGTATCTTGGGTGAAAATTTGAAATAGCGTATTTAAAATTAGAAATATAAGAAATCGATTCGTTTTTGGACTCGGATCCTTTCAAAAAGGAATCAATTCCGGTTCATTTTAAAATTAAATAACAAATTTGGATCAGGGATCCTATTTTTAAAAAGTAATCGATTTTGATTCCTACCCAGCACTGTGTTTCGGGTATATTATATATTTTTCAAACTCTAGGCTAAAAGGACTCTTTTTACCTTAAACACAATTCTTAGATAATACTAGAAACATTTTTTTTTTAATTGATGAAAATTATAAATATGTTTCATAGGTTTGTGGCGCATTCATGTTTAGCATGTTTTTGTTGAGATTACTTGCCTTAAATTTTTCTAGAAAATGGGACCATTTGTGTCCTGGTCCCGGGATATAACGAACTGAGCCTACTTAACCCTATTGGCCCATATGAACTGGCAGATCACCCGAAACAAAAAAAATCCTCTTAAAAAAAATAAAAAAAATTAAAACACCAATCTACGTTTCGGTGGCAAGTCGGCCACCGTTGTCAAGATGAAATTAACAGAAAAAAACTAGAGATTAAAACTAAATTTTTTAGAAATTTTGGTTTGAAAATTTAGGAAGTTCTGAAAGTTTTTTAAATATTTTTAACGTTTTTTTTTTAACTTGGCTATTACAATATTTTTACATGTGATACAAACTTTATTTGTTTTTAACCCTGTGTAAGGTAACTTAACAAAATATATACAGGGATGCGCAAAAGTCCGGAATAAAATTAATATCTTTTTAACCAGTAAATTAGAAAAAAACGCTAAAACACGTCAATTGATTTTAAATTGTACGCATTTTTCGGCAATAAAATAATTTTTTTTCAACCCCTTAGCTGCAACCCTCCCATCTTTTTTCAAATGCAAACCTATGTCGTGTATGGGCTCATTGAAAAGCTCGTAAAAATGGAATCTGACCATACCTTTCCTTTTTTTTAAACTTATGTGTTACAGAAATAGAAAAACTTTTAAAAACAAAAAGAAATACCTACTTAGTGCTATCTCGGGTGAATTAACGTAACAGATGCTGAAAATGCCCTCCACCCCTACTTGGCAGGCTCTAGGCGATGGTTAAACCCGTCTCGGAATTCCGAATGGCCTCAGCCGGTATGTTATGTGATTCCACTCTAATTCTGTTTTTTAGATCTTTAATATAAGCCGCTATTTTGATAAACCTTGTTTTCAGATATCCCAAAAAAATAATCTAATGGCGTAAAATTTGGGGATCGTGGCGGCCATTCAATTGTACCACGTCGTCCAATCCAGCGTCCTGCAAATATTTCATCGAGATATTCTCTGACGTTAATACCAAAATGTGGGGGAGCGCCGTCCTGTTGGAACCAAAGTGTTTCAGTGGGGATATCTGGATCTGCTTCATTGGGAAACATAACAACTAAAGCAGGCACTAATTCAAAGCGTAAAAAGTCTAAGTAGCGTGCAGCTGTAAGGTTTCCCTCAAAAAAGTATGGCCCTAATATTCTGTTGTTGATGATGCCTGCCCATACATTTACTTTCTGAGGACGCTGCTTTTCAATGAGCCCATACACGACATAGGTTTGCATTTGAAAAAAAAAAGTTGGGAAGGGTTGCAGCTAAGGAGTTGGAAAAAATATTTCATTTTATTGCCAAAAAAATGCGTACAATTTTAAATCAATTGACGTTTTTCAGCGTTTTTTTCCTAAGTTCCTGGTTAAAAAGATATTAATTTTATTGGTTTAATCTAATTTTAAAAATGTTTGTGTCAAAAGCTATTCTCCCTGTCCCAAAAAAATTTTTAAAAAAAAAACAATTATAACTAAATTTTAATTTATAAAATTACGAATTTTTTTTTTACAATTTTACTGGTCCGCGGGCCAAAAAAGGTTGAGAAATCGCTGGTCTAAATGTAATACACTTTAATATTAAGAGAAGAGTTTAATTAAAAGAAGTTAAGTCAAAAGGGTGGAACTTTAAATGCATTTAATTTTTATTTATAGTCTAAAATAGTCCAATTTGGATTTTGTAGAAAAACACACTTTTATTATGGCGCTACTTCAAATACAATGTGTTTTGAATATAGCATTGACAAAAGTAAGAAGTTTTATGTAGATTGTGTTCAGTCTGATTTTGTAAGTGATCTAATAATTACCAAAAATGATCAAAAATCAAACATATCTTACACATCTAAAACTCTAGAAAAACCTCTTCTTATTTTTAGAAACAACCCCACATTTTTTTGGAAAAAACATTAAAACTGAATTAATAATGCAAAGCACATGACATCTATTTTTTTTGTTATTTTTTATCTCCATAAAAGTAGAAATTAATGCCAAAGTAAAATTTGAATTAAAACTATTAATTAAAAAAATCCTTTATGATGCGGACTAGTCACAGTGATAATGTAAGTTTAAATTATGTTGCAAATCCCCACTAACTCATTCACTTAATCAAATAACCACAAAGTTGAATTTTCAGGGGAAAAGTGCTTTTATCTTTTAAGTAATTTAGACGATAAAGCAAAACCCACAAAATTAGCCCTGTTTACCTTTTTCAGACAAAGCCTAAACAGATCTTTCAATTGGATGTATACAGAGTGGTTACTGCAGAAAAAAAAGAGTGAACCAATCCACCTGAGGATATATGTTAATATTTTACGCACAAAATATAAATGTAAAAAAAGCAAAAAACTAATATCTCAAAAAAAAATATAGGCGAAGTTGAAAAATTTAAGTTTTAAAATTTTGATTACTAACATCAAAATAACTCAAAATGAAAATTAAAGGTTAAAAAATGCCTTTTTCTAATATCCAATATAACACAAATTTTTATTTATTACTTTTAAACTAAACAATCTCCCAAAATTAGTTAAAAGTTTTCTCCTTAATTTTTAAATTATTATTTTTTTAAATAGTATAAATACCTATACGAAGAAAAAAATTTAAAACATTTTTAAAAGTTTATTTGAAATATCAGAATATCAAGTATTAAAAGAAAAACTTTTAGGCTTGCTCAAATAAAGTTTATATTTAAAAAATTAATTCGCTTGATAAATAAATAATTTTTTAATTTTTTTTAAAAAATTTATTTTTAAAAGCCATATTTCTTTAGAATCAATAAAGCTAACAAACAAAATAGTTTTTAGTTTTTATCTGTTTTAAGTAATAATTTCAAAAATTTATGTATAATCCTTTGATAATAACCAAATAAATTTTTGAATACACATATATAAGTTTATAACTAGGTTACAATCGTTCACAGTAATTTATTTTCATTTTCTATTAATTTCAGTAAAATATTTATTTTTATAGTACTTATAAACAAATCATTTTATAAATTAAACCTTTTTATTTTTTCAGTTTTGTTACTATTTTGGAAGAACTAGTTTTCCATAAAAATCTATAAAAAAGTATAATTTTTTAAAATAATATATAAAAATCTTTATTCTGGAGAAAAGCCAAATAATTTTTCTTTTAATATAGGCGAAGTTAAGAAATAAATTTACCATGTGTTTTAAATTTAGTTTAAAAACAAAGGTATAAATTTAAAAGAAATATGAAAAATACTTAAAAGAGCCGATAAATGTAGCCATATATAAAGCTACTAAAATGATCCAATATATAGGGTTCAACAAATGTCTTTGTTATTACTTATTAGCTAAACATCTGCAAAACCAATATAGTTTAAAAAGATTATTTCTGGGCCCTTATTTTTAAACTTTACTGCCGTATTTGCTGTTTTGAGAACTAGGCTACTGACAATAACCGTTATACGAGTAAGAACAAAAATCTTAAAAGCAAGTTTGTAATATGTTTTTGGGTGCGAAAATATCAGAAATCTATGTATTTTTAGCATATGTTTAGAGATTTTTTGTATTGAATAAAATTTATCATTAATTACATTATTTAAACAAAAAAATAATAATTGCAAAATAAGCTTAAAAAGCGATTTAAAAAAAAGAAATCTTTTTTTACATTTTTGTTCACAGATTTTTTTCTAAGGCAAGATAGGTATGTGTCTTAAAATAAAGCTACCGTAAAAACTTTTAAAATAGACGTTGCTAAAAGCATTTTTTATTAAAATTTGATGGAGACATAATTTCTTGAATTTTACAAATTCTCTTTATTTTAGGACTACAAGAAGTAAGATTGCCTGAAATAAAATTTTACTGGCCTACTACCAACTAAACTAAGACATTTTCACTATTAAAACGTAGCCTAACACTTTAAAATAAATTAATAAATAGCTTTTATGTTTCTTTTAAAATTTAAACTGAAATTATTGTATAATTATCTTGTAATTGTTGGCATTATTTAATAAAAATTGATGTAAAATGATATGTCACAATAAATTTTTAAATATTAATTTTCTCTAAATACTTTAATATCTTGTAAAAAATTTAGCCAGACTTTGTTCGAGATTAACATTTTTGTATGAATCTTTTGTGGCTTTCGGCAATGTTTATTACAAATTATTGGTGTAAAATATTATTGCTACTTCTAAAGAGTGACATAAGTTCAAAAATGCAATTTTTGTGCTACGTGCAAAAAATCAAATAAAATATGACAGAGAATACACTGAAAAAGTTACATAGCTTAAATATTTCAAATTCGTCAGTAACGCCGGTGACGTATAATTTATTTTTCATCCCCACCAAAATTCTGTTTTCATCTTTTCAGAAAAAATTTCATATTTTTATTTAAAACAAAATTTGACTATAACTTGCGTACTACAGTACGAGAAGCAGACCTGAAGATGCCAACCACTCGTGCTGGCGAAACGTCAAAAATACCAAATCACCGACGACGGCCTAACAAACCAAAAAACAATAGAAATCGAACGCTGTTAGAACAACACCGATACGTCACGGTTTTATATCAGTTTGCCATATGAGACCGTGACGTATCGGTGTTGTTCTTACAGCGTTCGATCTTCTAGTTTATCTGAGCCAAAGCCTTACACTGTCATTAATAAGTTTATCCAAGAATTAAGTAATCATTTTATGTATTTTTATATAATTTTAGTAATAAATGGTATTTTAAAATTAATTCCCTATTCCGTTTTATTATAAGGTTTTCATATCATTTATAGATGGTCAATGACCACCGGAAGATCCGCTAATATTATGTACTAATTATATATCCGCTGTGTCCAGGTAGACCATGTAAAACGGGGTACCTGGTAAGTCATGTGCCTAGTTAGGGTATAATAGCCTTTTATATCTGCTTGGTGTGCTCAGATAAGTATCGCCCATTGATACTTTTGTCAATTTAATTGCGGCTCTTACAGACATTTTTATTTCCTGTAATATAAACAGAATTTATTAGGAATTTAAATTTTGGTATCAAAATTTTGTTGATTTAGATAAAATTTAATCACTTATTATAGGATGTTATGTTTCTTTAAACTTTTGGAATTTAATGTAGACCCTTCTGATCTGAATGTTCCAGAGGGTGGTAAATACCACTGCACCTAGACCTCAGTAGGTTATGTGTGCTTTCTCTTGTAGGCGGAAGACTTACTCATTTCGGCTAATAATGGCCAGTTTGTACCCAGCATGGAGTCCCGTTCAAATGTGAGGGCGGGACAATCGCAAAAAATAGGTTTTACGGTCTCATTTTCTTGTTTACAGCCTCTGCATATTTCTCTGTCAGTTAAACTCATTTTAAATAGGTATCCTCGTAGCCCGCAGTGGTCAGTAAGAACGCCCGTTAATGCTCGGAGGTTCCTTCTGGACATCGTAAGCTTCCTTTTTGCTATTATCTTGTCTGGATAGCTCATAGTATTGTTGCAAGGTTGCAGTTCGTAGTTTTATCCCATTTTTCTTTAAACAAACGATAAAAGTATTCTTTTATGATATCTGGTATCGCTGCTGTTGTCAATCCAGTGGTGGGGGCGGGACCGACTACCTTCCGTCCCACGGCCGCCCTGGCCAGCGAGTCAGCGGTATAATTATCTTTAGATATGTCATGCCCCTTGATCCAGGTTAGGTTGGGTTGACCACATTATTTTAAGAGACGTTGGTCAAGGCATGATAACATTCTAGTACAAGTCTTGAAGTAATGCGTGGTCTCTTCAGGGCTAGTAATGCTTGCCAACTGTTTGTATAAATATAGTTCGTATTGTTGGTGATGTTGCGGCTTATTAATACTTTTGTATTTTCTTTGAATTTTAAGAAGACTTTATCCGAGACTTATATTATTGTACAAATGTTGTGTAGTTTTAAGCATAACTTAACACCCTTGGTAAGAAGTGATATGTTTATTTAAATTTTTACTATTTAATTAAAATAGTTTTACATCATTGCAAGAATTTAACCTGACTTTAAATGTGTTTAAAATTATTGTATGAATATTATGGAGATTTGGGGTTTGTTTAATAAAAACTGGTGTAAATATTTTATGTTTCCTTTAAAATTTAGCCAGACTTACTGACTCTCACCCTGTACTCCGTACCTTTATTTTTCAACAAAAACAACATATAACGAACTTTCATTTTCATCTCCCAAACGGTTTCCAGGGCGACCCTTAAGAGGCCCAGTAAAAAGCCTTCTCACATTTGTTACCAGCCGCAAGGATACACTTCTTTTCACGCTCTGAAATTGCGAATTAGTTTCTAAATTGGCGAAAAACCTTTTATTAAAATTGAAAAAGTAATTCAGAAAAAATTCAAATCATCTGCAATTTCGCCAAAGATATAAGGTCAGGCTCATGAACCAGAATACCGGCTTTTTGTGTTTTAGCATTTCAGTTATTTAATATGACATTTTTATCCTTTCAAATTTCACACGAAAAAAAAAATTCGGCCTTTTTCTTATCATATTAGTGAAAATTCCAAGTTTAAATTTGGTCCATTTTACTATATTTAAAATAAGTCCAAGTATCTTTATTTACATCCAAAAAGAATTGGTTAAAAAATCAGAATGGCAAGTACCAAAAAAACCTTTAAACTTGCTATTTTTATTGAATTTTCGCCATTTTACACGTTTTTTGATGTTTTATTAAAAAAAATCATGATGCGCTTAACGCACCAAAATAAATAAATGCTAGAGATTATCAGCTTATTAAGTGTAATATTAAAGATAAAAGAATTATGTTGGTGCACAAAGCGCACCATGATTTTTTTTAATAAAAGAATAAAAAACATGTAAAATGGCAAAAATTTAATAAAAATAGCAAGTTTAAAGGTTTTTTTTTGGTACTTGCCATTCTAATTTTTTACCAATTTATTGTAGATGTAAATAAAGATGGCTAAACTTCCGAAAACGCCCCCTTCCCTTCAATTTGTTCATAATTTTGTACAGAACTTTCTTACAGCATAAGAAACAATGTTCAGAGGTTTTTTGGCGGCAATGGTGAAAATCGTAGAAAATCGTGGAAAAATGATTTTTTATTTCTTTTTAGATAAGTTAATAAGTACAAAAAATATTTTAATTGAATTAAATTTAAATTAATACGATTGAATAACCAATGTTGCCAGATGTTTTCTAGTAATTTGTTATTATTGGGGGTTGTTTTTTTCCGTTTAACAAAGCTGAAGTTTTTTTCAAACATCTTCCAAACTATTACCTAATTCTGGTTAGATCTAGTTAGGTTTTCCTTGTTAAATTGTTAATATACTTTATCATAAACGCGCCGTCGAAAAAAGGAAAAAAATGTCTGATATTTAAATTTTTTAATTTTTATAGCCAAAAATGGAGTGGATCCCACTTCCAGATAATTACTTTATTTAAAAATTTATTATTTTTTGTAATTTGTGTATTATTATTTAGTCCATAATGCTTTAAAGCTAAAGAACTCCGCACAAAAAGATAGAAAATGGCCGCTCAGTCAAATTGTCTAAATTTATAATATGTTATACATTTTATCATTCTGAACAAAAGTCTCAATGGGCACTAAGCTCCAAAGTCCATGGTTTGGCTGCTATGGAGCTCCGAAGCTCCGCGACTACACAATAGTATAGAAACCTTTAAAATGCATGTCACCTTTTTAAAAATCATATTTTAATTATTTTAATGTATGCCCTTAAGTTTTTAAGGATACTAAATATAAATGTAATGTCAAATCGATAATATTGACAGTTGACAGCTGTCAAATAGCTGTCAAATGCTTTAAAGAAAAAATAAATTTATATGCTTTGAGGACGCTGAATTCAAATGTAATGTCAAATTGATAATATTGACAGTTGACAGCTGTCAAATTACGGCTGTATCTACTGTTAATTGTATCATTTGACAACAGATTCGAATTAAACGTCTTTAAAATCATAAGTTTCTTTTCCCTAATGTAAGATTTCTTTATTTTCAGAGCATTTGACAACTAT
>JAHBCN010014493.1:0-22482 GCA_019359885.1 Listronotus oregonensis
CACACAGGCGAAAATCGGGGAAAAGCCGGCCATAAATAGTAGTAGTGCTGATATGAATCACAAACATGTTTAATCGTAAGAAAATGTTAAAACTAAGATAACACGTTCATTTAAACATTTTTTAAAGCCCCCTCCCCTTGGGTTCATTTATTGCATTACATAAGCGCTGTGTAAGTACCTATTTCCTTAAAAAAATAAAACTCTATGAAAAATGTTACTATTATTATTAGACTGTTATTATTTTAACAATTTAAGCAGTTAAGAGTTTAAAATTCATAATAAGAGCGTTTATTTCGGCTCGAATTGAAGTTGGATTGAGGCACTTAACAGAGAGAGAGAGTAAACCATTTTAACAGAATTGTAGGATTGAGATAGTTAATCCTGCATTTTTTCCAAATTGACTTGCCTTTGTCACTGTTGAGTGCCTCAATCCGACTTCAATCTGCGCTGAAATAAACGCTTTTTGACTGAAAATTTTTGAAATAAAATCCAAAATGACAAGACTTTTGATATACCTGAGGTTAATAAAATTGCTTATTATAAATTAAATAAAGTTGTGATTTGTTTGTTTTTGTTCTATTTAATTTTATAACTAACTTTTGTGTGTAAAAATAAGAGCAATTTAAAATACATGTTAAGAGTAATATATTTAAGTATGTAAAGTATATACAGACCTCACTTAACAATAACTTTGTAATAATAATAAAGCCTAACCTATCTTAATAATTAAAATCAATCAATATCTTCACTATCACTTTCATCAGCAGAAACTGTTGGTTCATCAAAAAATGCCAAAACTTTTGAAGGGTACTGTTTAAGCTTTTTAGCAGATGATTTTTTCATATTGGAGATTAAAGGATCAGAAGATATTAAAAGATTACAAAATATATCCTCCATGTTTTGTTTTCTTGAAAACTTCCGTGCATGAAATTCTCTGAATCTTTTAATATCTTTGTTTCTTGATTCCTGGGCTTCCTCGCCAAGTTTCCCAATTGGAACCATAAAATATGATATTATATCAGAACTGTGCATTAAGATTTTATGGACGGAAGTTGGCATATTGTACCACGGATACAATTCTACAAATTTTCTGGCCGTCTCATGACAGTAGTCCTTAAAACTATCAATTTTTATATGAAAACCACTAGAAATTGTTAATAAAATTACTCTGAATCTAAATATCAAATCTTGATCAATGCCTGTAATTTCCGAAGATTTAGCAGCATTCTCAAAAAAACGGCGAGCAGTGTTGCTCCAAAATTGAGACCGTAGCTTGAAGAATTGAATGTTAATTCTAAAAACTACATTATCAATAGCTGTTTGGATTATAATTTATATTTTGAAACTACATGAATGATTGTTAAAACTGTTTCTTTAATTCTTAGTTCAATGTAATTAAAACAATATATTTTAATAAGATTTCGCCATTTAAAATTGGTCGCCATATTGAATTTTAAACCCATATGGCAATTTTTTTATTTCTCTATTTAATTTTCTATAAAATAATGTTTTATTTTATAAAAATTGATTTATTCTTTAAGTTAGTAGGAGAAAATTATTTGTTGCGTTTGGGACCTACATTTTATACGAATTTGGACCCAGACCATAAATCTTTAAAAATATTTTCTCGTCAAGATCGCAAATTATCGCAGCAACTTAAGATGGGATCTTACAAAGGACTTATTAAACAATAATTTAAAGCTAATTTAAATGCGGGAAATTACGGGAAATCATACTTTTACTTTAGCAAAAAGTGAAAAATTGAAATTAAAAAAAAATTAATTGTTAACTTTTCAGAACACCTATAAAAACACGTAAAGAAATATTTTAAATAAATATTATTTTTAATATTCTACTTACCACCAGCAATAGGCTCCATAGTTACTTTACAAAATTTTCACCCACACTTTGCCGAAAACTGAATATAAATTACTAATTTTCACAGGCGCTTTTGAATCACAATGAAATAGTCTCCACGAACATCAGCTTTCAACTAAAATATTTCTGCAAGTGACAAGACTAAAAATAAAAGGGTGATTGTTTATTATACCCAGGTAACTAGAAAATAAATTTAACTCAGAATAGGCCTTAATTGCGAAGTTGGTATTTCCGATTTATGGCCGGGTTTTCCCCGAATTTCGCTTGTGTGGAGCGCCTGTTTCACGGGAGAAGGCTAATCTATCCGAACAAACAGGTGCTTAGGAAGGGTTCCCAAAATCCAAACAAAAGTCGGACATAACCACCTTTATAGGAAAAAAGGTTCCCTGGCTTTAAACAGAAAGCGGATAGGACCGTTTTCATAAGATAAGGCCGGAGATGCGGCCTTAGAAAGAACATCTGGTTCCTGTAACAAAGACCTGGTGGCTACCCACGTCACTAGACCGGGGGAGGAGGGCATGACGGATCTAATCGTCTGCTCGTCATACTCTCCAGGAGACAGGGACACCAGAACACATTGTGCTCGTGTCCGGTAGCGACACGAGAAAGAGGAGATGTAAGAACTCTCTCCCAATCTGGTATCGGATTCATTAGAAGTCCGACCTTGGGAGAAAATATAAAAAGGTGTGAGCCACAATAGACCGAGCGGTCGCAGTGGAGGGCGTAAAAAGTTCACTCAGTTTAAACCTACCTAACCTATACCTAAAGTCCAAAATTTCTGTCAGTGACTCATTTAATACCGGCCACCCAACCGACGAAGCGGCTGAATAAAAATCTAACACTAGTAAATGATTTTTAAGCCTATGATATACTTTTCCGCTCAAATAACAGTGAACCGGCCAAAAGTTTCATCGCCACGTTGTCATAATTCGCAAGAATAAGTTACCAGCCAGCGATCGCACTTAAAATAGCACGCCAATATGTATTGAAATCATTGTTATCGAGAAGAAAATAAACGTGGCAACACACATTTCTTAGTTTACAACTTGAAGAGACTTGAAAATAAGCGTATCGATAGGGTTTTCGTGCTGTTTGATGATTTTATTTAGTTATTATTGATTATGGACAGATTTTGTAAGTTTAAATTTTAAACTAGCGGATGCGGAGAGCTCGCGAAAAGTATTCCCAAACACGAACGATTTACGACATCAGTCGAAGTCGGCCGAAGGTATTGATGGGAGAGGAATGGTTTTATTTTCAATTTGTAGGTATACTTTTAGTGATTTATCACGCCTAAAATATAATTGGGGAAAATAAAAAACCGCTTTAACTAACTGAACTAACCATGACCGCCCCTCTGGCCCCACGAGAATCAGCCAGAAAGGGCGGTCATGGTTAGTTCTGGTTGTAAGGCTTTTTATTTTCTCCAATTATATTTGACGTGATAAATCACTAAAAGTGTACTTTTTGTCAATTTGGCATGTTTTTATACGATTTCTGTGGGGTGGGTATAACAAAAGGTCCAGTAATTTACATTACACACTAGTGCCTAAAGTGAACACCGTATAATTCAAACATTTTTGCCAAATTAATATTGTAATTATTTTATTATCAAACATAGTTTATGACACTCGCTTTATTAATATGCTTATTGGATACATTTAGGTTTTTAATTTCTGAAAAATAAATATATTTTATGAAAAATCGATCCCAAATAAAAAACTTTAATAAGTTATATAGCGAAGCGGTCCGTGCGTAAAAAGACTAAGTTAACACACTTTTTTGCATAAATAACTAGTTTTAATAATATTTTTTATTGGTGATGATTTGATAAAAGATGCACTCATTTAATTTTCTTATTTATTTATTTTTTTAACGAACATTGTAATACATTATTAATTGTTTGGGATTTTTCTATAATCTAACGTAATAAACAATATTGAGACGCCCGTTAGTAGGCAACAAACTACACAACAATAATCGCGCCAAGGCATTCGTGTCGAGTTCGGGACTTCTCGCGTCTGGGAATACTTTTCGCGAGCTCTCCGCATCCGCTAGTAAATTTTAATTGTTATAGAGGGTATTTTCTAAATATTATAAATTTTTAATTAATAATTGTAGTATATAGATATTGTTTTGTGCCAATTTTATAATAGTTTATCTTATTTAGTGTATATAATTGTATATAAAGATTTAGTGTTGTTAAGTGCTTTTAATTCTGTAAACTATGAATATTAACCAACCTTTAACTAGTTATCCGCCTACAAAAAAAAAACTCAGTTAACGTTAAAAGAACAAATAATGGTTAAAAATGTTTACAATGGGATTCGGGAACGAAATCCTGAACTAACCACTTTGGATGCTGCAGAGATATGTGCAACTTTAAAAGTTTTTTCGCGTACGGTATTCAGAGTTTAAAAGGCAAAAAAATCAATATTAGTAATTATTCGGATACTGAAAAATGCGATTTTTTCGCTATTTTTTTGCACACTTTTTACTTTTCGATTGTTAAACATGAATCAGAAGCTGCTTTTTAGCTGCCTCTTATAGTATTTAAAAAAAATAGTAATTCAATTGTTAAATTTCATTTTACGACATATTCTTTAAATTCTGTCAGTTTTCACGAAAACATATTTAAAAAACTCATACTATGTTAATATTAAAAAAAAACACTTAAAAAGTAAGAAAAAAACCTTAATTTTCAATAAAAAGTAGGTAAAACGTTTACGTCGAATTCAACTTGAAATTCTAAAAATGTTGACCTGTTACCAGGTTGTAATAGTTTTCTTTATGACATTTTTATAAGGTATGCGAACCTTGCTTCGCTCGACCCCAATGTTTGATCAAAAATATTCTCGATATGGAAATCCTAAATATGGAACACGAAAGTCCCGAAATAGTTATGGATTCTACAAGCTGATGATCTTCAGAGGGTTTCGTGTTCCTTATATAGTGGATATTTTTGATGAAGCAATGCGTGTGAATATCGTATTTAATATTGAAATTGCAAGATCGGTGGTGAATTGGCAAGTCGGTGTAACTTGGATTGTCTATCGTTCTGCTTTTACATCTTTTTTAATTTATGTTAAGACTAAAATTTTATTATTTTTTTCATGTAGCAAAATAAAATCAAGAAGGTAAAATTAAAGTAAATTTTTTTTTGAAAAAACGTTAAAAAATCGCCAAAAAACTCAAATTTGTGTTCTATGACCTCAAAATAGGAGGTGTGCAAAATTAAGCAAAAAAATTACATTTTTCATTAATCCGAATAATACCAAAATAATATAGGCTTGTCACTAATTTAAAGGGTTGATGAAAATGTGAGAAAATAACTTTTGCTTGTAAAAAATATTTTCATGTTTTGACGAAATTTTATCATTTATTTTCTAAAATGCATACGCCACTGGAATTGATTCCCCTGACCCCACACAACCCGGGGCACTCTAAAAGCGAGCGATGCGTCATTGACAGAAATTTTGGACTTGAAGTATACCTAGTCTTAGTCCTTAGTCTTTTAAGTCCAAGCTACAATTGGGTCTCGCAGTTTTTTTTTATCGACGATTTGCCTCAAACATACTTTGGTATGTGCGTTTCTTATAATGAAACTATGATGTACGAGGCAACAACAGTTTTTCATCGTCCACCTCATATCTTACCACCAAAAAGTGGCACGTTTATTTAATATCTTGCAGACGATGCAGATTATTTCATGTTTTTTTCTTATATTTGCTTTTTAGACATAAAGGAAAGCCAAATAAAAATAGAAACCGGACCAACTACAGCGAGAATTTTTATCGATACGGTAAGCTTAGTAAACTAAAATTTCTAATTATTATTTAGTATTTCACTCTGCTCCAGAATAATGAAAGACAACTTAAAATTTTTGGTTTTTGTTTTTTTTTTATAATATACTAACAAGGTTTTTCGCGTTTTTTTTTTTTGATAATAAGATCGTTTATAAAAATACAGGTCCAACAATTTTTGATCAATGAGCAGCACCATACCTTTAAAAAAAACATCTTTGTGGATTGAAGGATGATGGCGCAGGAGATTGCAATGCTCAATAATGTTGGTTCTTTCGGTTAAATATGCCTATATTACTAAAATTAGTATCATGCTACGATAATTTGTACAAAAAATGCGATTTTAAAAATTCAATGGCTACCTGCGTCCAGTTATGGAAAAATACATTTAAATTGAAATAACTCCCTATTTCTCATTTTAGGAAAAAAATGTAAATAACTAATTATATAGAAAACTACATTCTTTATCGAATTAACGTAACAAATACAGGGTGTTGCATTTAAAAAAAGTATATTTTTGTGAATAACTCGTAAATCTGATGTTTATTTGTTTTTTTATTATTGTTATTGTAATCAGCGTAAAAATTTACACAACTTTGCTAATTTAACTTAACTTGTATCTCTTATAATAAAAAGGTTAGCAATAGTGCCGACTTAATTTTGAACACGGTGTATACCGGCTGTTGGTCCGTCGAGCGGGACATAGGGAATCCCATGTAAATTTTGAAGTGGTCCAATATTGGCTCCCCTAATTATTTTAGAAGAAAATATTATAAGGATTTTTTAAAGAGCACGAAAAGTTGTACCCAGTGTATAAATTTCAGCTCTTCTCAGTCCGCCAGCTAAGAGATAAATGCTAAAATAAGTTATGAATCTCCTATCTTCTTACGTGCCCTGTATTATTAGAAGTTTATAATAAAATACCAGAAAAATTATTTAACCTCTTACTCTCAAGTTGTCAGATCAATGTCACATCATTTTTAAATAATGAACTACTCAATTTAAGAAAAAATCACTATTATAAAATGGTTTTATCAGGGATATAGTTATCGAAGAGTAGCGGACATGTTTGCAGCCTATTTTCCCAATAGGCCAATAACGTAAATCGACAATAGAACGGACGATGAAAAAATTTAAAACTACAGGCACAGTAATCAATAATTGCAAATGTGAAGAAAATCGACGTGAAAATCAGAGACAAATTGTACAAAACGAGAGGGATTTAGAGTGATACTTTGTGTAGAGGAGGCCGAAGGAAACATTAGCACGAGACAACTGGAGGACATTACTGGACAAGACCACACCACAATATCTCGAATTTTAAAAAGATGTAAGTACCACGCTTACAAGTACAAAAGACACAAGAATTAAGAGACGGAGACGAAATACGACGACAGGAATTTTCTTTGAGATGATGGAGAGGACAAACACTGACAGAGGTTTTTTACAAAATATTTGCTTTACTGACAAATGCACTTTTACATTGAACAACGAACCCAACATTCAAAATTGCCGGTACTGGAGTAACGAAAATCAAAATCGATTTGTTGAGACAAGGACTCAATATCCACAAAAAAATAATGTTTTGGCGGGAATTTTCGGCCACCATATCCTTGGACCATTTTTCCTTGACCGAAATTTGAATGCGGAGTATTTTCTGGAACTTTTAGAGGAACAAATTTTGCCTGCTTTGAACATCCTTGCTCGTAAAAATCAAGAGATTTGGTATCAAATGTATGGCTGCCCAGCACACAGTACCAGAGCTGTGCGCGAATACTTGAACAACGCATTTAATAACGACATCGTAGGCCCGAACCACGCAATATCTTGGCCAAGGTCTCCGGATCTTCGCCAAACGTTTTTTCTATGGGGACATTTAAAAACTAAGCTTTATACCAATAAAAAATATGAAAATTTAGACCAGCTAAGGAATGCTATTTCCTACCAACTAAACTTAAAAATGAGTTTTATAATCGTTTGGGTTATTGTCTGGCAGTTATGGAGAATATTTGAGCATTTGATTAAATCCTGATATTTTCGTCATAAATTGATTTCTAAATGTAGACAAATTTGTTTTATTGTCTTGCATAACTGTGAGTGCATGTGTTGGAATTAGCTGAAAACTAAAATGAAATACGAAGATTTTTTGAACTTCCCGTATAAAATTGTTCAGTTTTGGCAATGACATTATAAATTAATGATCAAAATTTGGGTCACTGATAAATCGATATGGTGTTTTATTATTGATTTCTAGAGTACAGGGTGCATAATGAGATACTACGTTGCAGAAGTATTTAAGCAGTTTACTCTTTACTGGTTGGTTGAAAAATGCTCAAATTTTCATTTTGGGTGGAACTTATTGTGCTCTTCAATAAATCCTAATAGCATTTTTTTCTAAAATAATTAGGGGTGCCAATATTTGACTACTTCAAAATTTACATGGGATTCCCTATGTCCCGCTCGGCGGAGCAACACCCGGTATATACTCATAAATATTTGGTACTGTGAAGTCTTATTCAAATTAGAGTTTTTGTGTTATCTTGATATTTATCGATTGTTTCCTTAACCAATCTCTCACTGTATCCATTTCGCTTGAGATCCCCAGTTACATTACTTATTTCGGCTTGCAGGGATTCCTTACTGTTATATAAGGTCACTGCGCGGTTATATAGAGTAGGTTTCGTTAGAGTGATTGGAATTCTGGTGTAGATATTATAACGAAACGATTTCTGCATACCGATGTTTGTACATGTCCATTATTGTTTGACTAAAACGTCGAGAAAAGGTAGAGCCGAATTTTGTTTCTTGTTCAGGATCGAAGAGAATTTAGATGTTTTAAAAAACCTTCAAGTTCTTCGTCATTACCTGTCCATACAATAAAAGTATCGTCAACATATCGTAGCCAAACTTTTGATTTGATTAGTGCAGTTTTAATTGCGTGTTTCTTAAACCATTTCATATAAATATTTGCTACCACTGGAGAGAGAGATGAACCCATGGGAAGTCCATCGTCCTGCGCATAGTAAATACTCATCTTTTACTTGAAAGTAAGAACTACGAAGGCACAGCTCCAACAACTCCATCACTCCATCCAGCGGCAGGGTGGTGCGTTCTACTAAGGTATCATCTTTGTTGAGCTTTAACGGTTCTTCTACTGGCACATTTGTATGCATACTTTCTACATTAAAGCTTACTGTAAGCTGACTGTATCTACCAAATTCACTGTGAATGTGGTAAAGTATACATCGGGGAAACAAAAAGACCACTAGAAATTAGAGTTAAAGAATACAAAAAACATACGGAACGTGGTAAAGCGTCGAGGTCAGGGATTGCCGAACACGCATGGTCAAAACAACACCGCATACAATGGTCGGAAGCAAAAACTATTCCTAAAGAAACCCACTGGAAGAAAAGAAAATTTAAAGAAGCTGTAATAATTGCAAACAGCCAAAATGTATTTAGCCAACCCAGTGTCGGCATTTCGAATATCTGACTGCCGTTGCTGAACCGTGAAAATCAGTCAAGCTTCGGTGAACAACGGATAATATAAGAGGAGAATATTAAAAAAAAATAAGTATCGTTCATACAAATTGAACCTTGTAAAACCCAAGAAATTTATCCTGAGGACAATATCAGGAGAATGAAGTTTTGTAAAAACATGATGAATAAGGCAAATAAAAATGAAGATTTTATTCGAAACATTGTCTTTACTGATGAGTCCACATTTCCACTCCATGGTAGGCATAATCCCACTCACACCCGTTATTGGTCCCAGAAAAATTGACATAGGTATTTTGAACTTAGAATTCAGCGGCCTCAAAAGGTAAATGTCTGGAGCGATATTTATGGGGAATATCTTTTGGGCCATACTTCATTGATGGTAACTTAACTGGTCAAAAATATTTGGATCTTTTGCAACAGCAAATAGTTCCAGAAATTAGACGATTGGCAGGTCCTCGATTTAATGAGCTGTGGTTTCAACAAGATGGCTGTCCGGCACATAATACACGTTTGGTTTTGGATTATTTAAATAATACTTTTCCAAACCGTCTTTTGCTGGATTGAGAGCTACATTTCCGTGGCCCGCTCGCTCTCCTGATCTGGCTCCTAACGATTATTTTCTTTGGGGTTATGCAAAATCCAAAATTTATGGTTTTCGGGATGATCGCGTTATGAATCTTGATGAATTGCGTGTAAAAATTCGCAATGTTTTTGAAACAATTACACTTGTAATGTTAAACAATGTTCAAAGAAGTTTCTATGATCGCTTAGGACATTGTTTAGAGGAAGACGGCGGATTGTTTGAATACTTGATTTATTAATTAATTTATTTAGAATTTTTTTTTGTTTTTACTTAATTTTTTTATGAAGAATTATTTTTTTAGTTTTTAATTGGGATTTTTTGGAATAACATGTTTTCTTTCCTTAGAATCGAAACAATAATTTTATTATTGTTTTGATTCAAAAAAACTCTGATAAGCAATAGTGAATTTTATCTCCTACATGCGTAAATAATTATGAAAAACATGATATACGGCAACACATCCCAACCCGTCCGTGGTTACAAAGTTACTGAGGATTAAACGAAAGCGCGCCGATGGGTCGCGCGGACCTCGGCTGCAGTGCTTAGAGGGTAATCGCAAATTCGTCCGGTCCATTGCTATATACCTAGTAGGGTGCCCCTGTCTGTATACGGTCGTAGGTTTTAAGAATAGTTTTTAGTTTTCACTTGAAAACGGTTGGAGATACATCTCTAACCGAAACGTTGTGTATCAATTAACAAATAAAGACAACGGAAGTCCAAGATTTTAGTGTTATTCAAGTTACTTATATTGTATTCTTGTTTATCTACACATGTAAATATCAAGAAAAGCTTTTCTATCATATTAAATGTGTAAAGGTAATTTAATTTAAAGCTTATTTTCTTTTTGGGTAATTCTTATCAGTATCTATTATTGCCCACAGTACGGGCCCCCTGGAAGTTGATTACCACATACTTTATAATTGGGAGGAATTTCCTTTGACGAGTCTACCACACTTTTCCTCTGCGACTTTTCTCGATTCCTCCGCTTTTCCGCTCGAAAAGCCCTATATTATGGCGTTTTTCAAGGGTTCTAAAAAGTCACAACCACAATTTTTTTTTAGCTAAAGTTACTGCAAATTTTGTTAAAATGTGAATTTAAACTTGTCCGACAAAATTTTCCGTTTTTTTCATTCTACCGCTTGAAACATGCCCAAATGCGGGGTTTAAAAACCCGATTACCACATAGGTAATTTTTGGTAAAATTAATTGTAAAAAATTTTTAAAAATACCATTTTATGTTTGTCCGAAAAATTCAACCCCATTTTTTCAGTCCGACAGCGGGAAATTGGCTTTTTGACGGGGTAAAAAAAATCGTTGACCACAAACCGTATTTTCACTTTTTTCTTTTAAATTAATTGTAGAAAATAGTGATACCCCCGTCGACAATTTAGTGTCCGTTTTACCTTCAAATATAATAAAAACTAAAAACATAATTTTTGCAGTGTTCCGTAACACCTCGTATTAAAACACGGATCCTAGATTAACACCTTTTCTTTGGGAAAAGGGGGTTCACAAAAGTTTCTATGGTAAAAAAATGCAACGTACACTGTAACTTTTCCTTGGGTTAAGTACAGGTAAGGTCAAAAATATAAAAATTGTACAGGAGTAAAGTACCCTTTTTTAAAAAAATTCAGCAAAAGGTTTATAAAGAAAATTTTAGAATTAAAATTATGCCTCAAAAACAAAACATGGCCTTTTAAAATTTTTTTTTTTTGAAAAACCTTTAAATTTTTTCTTTTTTTTATTTCCCTTTTAAACACTTTTATAATTTATTTTAAAAAAATTAATTTGGGTATAATTTTGTTCAAATTCAAGCATATTTGTAACATTAACAAAGATTTTTAATTTTTTTAAGGAATCACAAACTTCATGTTTTGGTTGAACGTTATTAAACACAATTTTAAAATTTTACAAAAATTCTTTTAAAAGGTAAAACACTAGTTATGATAAAATGCATATTAAAAACGCTTTTTTAAACTGCAAAAATTGTTTTTTATTTTATTTTCGGGAAATTTGCCCTTTAAGTAATTTAAACCATCCGGTGTCAGAAGTTGTCTTTCTGAAATAGGGTTTTTCAGAAAATTTAAAATTTTTTCCAATGCATTTGGGAAACTCTGCAAACCCCAAGGAAAAATAATGAAAAGGATAACCCCGGAATAAAACAACCATAAAAAAAATATAAAAATATATTATAATTTAAAAATTTATATATATATATATATATATATATATATATATATATATATATATTATATATATATATATATATATATATATATATATATATTTTCAATAAATTTTATTTCATAAAATAAAATACTTTTTTGGCAATTATAAATATATGTACCGGGTTTCCACTAAGAGAGGTAGTCGGCTATATCTCAGAAACTACAATAGTATAACTTTCAGGAAAAATTTTTTTTGATAAAAGACCAAGGGAAATTGAAAATTATTTTTAATTCTGTGGGATGGCCGCTAGGCGTAAGGGTAACGTCAAAACATTTAAAAAAAATTTCTCAAAAATATCAAATAAAGTGTATCAATAAGTGATACTATTTTAATCTTTAATGTTTTCTAAACAAAAAGCTTCAGGTGTAATTTTGTCAGTCTTAATAAAGTGGTGGGGAAAGGTTAAAATTTAATTTAGAAAAGTTAACCCGGTTTGCTTTGACCGAATTTAGTGAACTTGGTCTCTTTTAGAAGAGCATTTTTAAGATTATTTTCAGGTGTATAACCATTACTACATTCATCTTAAAGGCTAGAGGGGGGTCAAGGTAAAATTAACTTATTTTACGATTTTTTTAAAATTTAAATACAATGATAAAACCTTTAACATATTTGGATGGGGAAATTAAAAAACGGCAAACCCGCAATTTAATATCTCTTTCAAACCCGAATATATTAGCAAAATATAAAACGACATAGAGATACACTTTTTAAAGACACAATGTTTTCACTGGGTTTTGATTTTTTGGGGTAAAATTAAAATTTTAAAAATTTTTTACAAAATCAAATGACATACTGCATGATTTTTACTTATTTTAACCCATTTAACGATAGTTAACATTAGATAATTCCAACCTAACCCGTAATAATTCATCGAGCGTGGTAGTTATCAAGTAGCTTTGAAAAAAAAAGGATGCTGAAATATAAAAAATCCAACAATTTTTATTTCAAAATATTATTTTTAGTATTACTACTATGTGTTCTTTAAAAATGCATTGGTTGCTTGAAGAAAAAGTTGATTTATTGTATTTATTTTGAGTGTCTGCAAATGGACAATACCCAAGACTGTATGCATTGAGATATCCTCAGAGACGCGGTACGGGAAGGGTGGCATGAGCTAAACAGCGATATTTGCATAACGCCGTTTTAAAAATAACGGCGATTTGGCGTTATCGCGATCGCGATTTTTCGCACTACGCCCAACTAGTGCTTTCAGTATTTCCCTATTACCGCTCTCGAGTGTTTTATTTTGTTACTGCATATTAATTTTGCTGCCTGCCCCCTATTGTAATGATCATAAACTGTAAACTCGAGCTGTTGACTAGGAAAATTATTTTTTTTTTTATGAAACAACAAAGTAAAATACTTCTGCAAATACACCTCCCTTGTTAACTATATGGAATAACTAAGTGAAATATTATAGAAAACTATAATTCTTTTTTATAGATCAGTGAGGGGGGGAAGATGGGTAAAGAACTCTTGGAAAAAAAATAGTTGCATTTCGCTTTATTTCACTAACGCGAGGGAAAGCGATAAGCTATGTTGCATGTTAGTTGACGCAATTTCGCATATTCTAAAAATCTACGGCCAATCGCGGTTATTGCGATTTTGGTCAACGTTTGCTATCAGCGATTTTTCAATAACGGGGGATTAAATCAGGTAATGAAAATTTTCGCTCACCCCAAAATCAGCAGAATGTTCACTTGTTTAGCAAATCGTTTTTACTACGAAAAGTGTTCTTCCCTTACACCGCAGACGCCGTAGAACTAAGAAAAATGTCATCAACGTTTTAGCTTATGTAGAGTTTAATCCTCAAGCAACAAAGGCATTTTTAAAGAACACAATAGCACAACATTGAAAATAATATTTTGAAATAAAATTGTTAAATTTTTTACATTTCAGCATCCTTTGTTTTCAAAGCTAACCGATAAGGACCAAGCCGATGGATTATTACAGATAGGTTGGTAAAATTTTTAAAGTTAACTACTTTAAAAGGGCTAAAATAAAAAAAATCATGCAGTATGTCATTAGATTTTGTAAAAAAAATAAATTTTAAATTTTTTCCAAAAAAATCGACCTAGTAGAAAACATTGTGTCGGGAAATGGAAGTCTTAATTCGTATTTATATTTTTTCTAATATATTTTGGTTTGAAAAGAGATATTAAATTGCGGTTTTCGCCGTTTTATTGGGTTTTTTCTCTACCTAAATATGTTAAAAGGGATATATCAATTTTATTTAAATTTTTCAAAAAATTTCGTAAAATAAGTTAGTTTTTTTCCTTGACGCCCTTAAAGGGGGTTTTGTAAGATGAATGTAGCAAAGTTTATACACCTAAGAATAATGCTTAAAATTCTCTATTAAACGAGACCAAGTTCACTAAATTCGGTTAAAGCAAACTGGAGTTTTAGCACTTTTTTAAAAATTTAAATTTTTAAACCCTTCCCCCCCCACTTTATTTTAGAACTGGACAAAAATTTCACCTAAAATTTTTTTGTTGGAAAACCCTTAAAAATTTAAAAAAGGGAAACTTTTTTGACACACTTTAATTGATATTTTTTTAGAAAAAGTATATTTTTTTGTTTTGATGTTACCCTTACGCCCCCTAGCGGGGCCCTCCCCCCACCTGAAAATAATTTCCAGCAATTTCCCTTGGCCGCTTTTATCTAATTTTTTTTTTCCGAAAGTTATACTATTAGAGTTTCTGAGATATAGCCGACTACCTCTCTTAGTGGAACACCCGGTACAAAAGTTTTACGATTTTTTTTTAACTTTTTTTTTGTCGGACTAACGATTTGCGGATATATTTTTGTCGGACAATATTTCTTTTTTCTTTAAAAATCTTTTTTATACCCAGTCAAAAATTTCCCAAATTTTTAGCGTCGGACTGAAAAATGCGCTTTTTAAATTTGTCGGACAACCATAGGATATTATTTTATAAAAATTTTCAATTAATTTTACCAAAAATTACCATTTGGGGATCGGTTTTTAATAAACCCCGTCATTTGGGCATGTTTCGAGCGGTAGACATGAAAAGTCGGACAAATTGTCGGATAAGTTAAATTCACTTTTTAACAAAATTTCCAGTAACTTACTAAAAAAAATTGTGGTCGTGACTTTTTAGAACATTGGGAAATCGCCATAATATAGGGGTTTTTTGAGCGGAAAAGGGAGGAATTTGAGAAAAATCGCAGAGGAAAAGTGTGGTAGACCGTCGAAACGAAGTTACTCACGAATTATAAAGTATTTGGGAACCCAAATTGAGGGGGCCTGTACTGTAGACTATATATTTAGTGTTTTCTTTTTGCAAAAGTGAGCAGTTCAATCTATTTGTAAAGCTAAGTCCAAAGACTCACGTAACCATTATTTATATCAAAAAGAAACCAAAAGAATTTTTGTATTTTTGATTTTTAGGAAAATTCGGAATCCATGTGTCAATACATTATCACATTTGATAATGACCAAATAAGATATGCCAAGTAATAGAAGGTTTGGAACCATTTAGAAAATATTCTGTTGACGTAAAAAAAAATAACAAGATCTTGTTTACGAAATATTTTCGGACAAATGAATCAAGTAAGTCGTAATTAAGAAAAAATTAGGTAAAGAACGTTTCACGAGGGTTTGTACTTACGTCACCAATGACGTCATGACTTGGAAAAAAGGGTTGTCGAGTTAATAACTTCAACTCGGGAAAGTTATTTTTAAAAAATTTATTTTACTCCCTTAGATGTACAAGAACTGAAGTTTAAAAAGGGATTTTACATATATTTAAAATTTTGTTTTGTGTAATTAAGCAACGTAGCAAATTCACGGGAATGTAACTCCTCCCCTCATGTTGAAAGCACATTCTAAAAGGATGTGTTTTAAAAAAATTTTACATTTTTAGAAAATATTTATTTTTAGAAAATACTGGTATTTGGGTCATTATTGGGCAAATCTAATTTTACCGGGATCGAAGTTTACTTAGATCTTTTACAATTTTAAAATATAAAAGAGAAATAATAATTAATTTTTTATAATAATATATAAATAATATTGTCCAAAAACTTGTTCGATCGGTATAGATTATTGACGTCATTTTTGGAGGTCTTCTTTGTGTTTTATAAGGGTTGATTGGATGTCTTTGGGCTTCCAAATTCATGTAAGTTAGGTCCATGGCAAAGGGCCCCAAAAATCTTCAGTTGGCGTTCGTTTTAACCCCAAATTTAATATAGGTATATTGACTTTGGAGAAATCTAATCGACTTGGTTTATATGTTTCAAATAATATTGATTTTATTTGAACTTTGCAATTCTTTGGGACGATTCTAACAGGTATGATCCAAACAGGGGAATGTTTTCTTTGCATTTTACGATACTTATTGAAGGCTTGGTATAGGTATAAGCCATTTTCCATTTGATTTTGTTGATTAAATTTTTCGTGTAATTGTGTATTGAACAGGTGGCAAGCTGGATACATTGGTATGGTTCTTGATGAGCTGAAACGGGGGCAAGACGGGCTGTCTTCTATAGAGGCCCCTTGGATTCTTTGCACAGATATTTTTTGAGGCTGGTTTTTCCAGACATTTTTGGTCCTTGTATTTTTGTTACCTAGTGCTAGGTAGGGTTTAAAGGGGATATTGACGAGGAACGATTGATTATTAAACGGTAAAGGAAAAAAAATTAAAATATTGATATGTTTCCGGGTTCAACAAGTGGTAAAATTTTAATTTTTTAAATTTTTTAAAAAAAAAGAATATTTTAAATTTTTAAAGTTTTATTCTTTAAAATTAAAATTTTTTAAAATTTGGTTTTGTTAGGATCTATTATTAGTTATGCAGTGTATTAATTTTTGCAAAAGTAATTGCAACTTTGATTTTAGTAAGAATATTGTATATTGATTGGTAAATTAGTGTTACTTGATTAATTATTGTGTGTGTTAGGTAATATTGATGAAAATCAGTTTGATTAAATCATTTTCTTTTTTTATTTCTTCAATTTGAAGAATACGTGATTTTAAGATGTTTTCGTTATGTTAATGTTCGATATTATAATTTTAAATTTGTTATCCCTTTTGGCCTTTATCCCCAAAAGCCTGGTACCTTTCAAAAGTTCCCTGCTGAGTTCCCCCCCGGATTCCAGTTCTTTTTAAAATTAAAGTTACCCTGGGGTTTACAAGTCCCCTGGACGCCTGGCTGTCTGTTATTTTGGGATGGGCGTCGAAAAAAAAAACCCTTACAATTTCGAGCTTAAAATATATAAAAACCCAAAAAAAAAAATGAAAAATAACTCAATTCCCTTGGGGATTAATGGTTTTTTTTTGGTATTTTTTTTCGGGGGTTTTTTAATAATACGCCGTAAAAGAAAAAAAATTTAAAGGGTTTTTTCAACGACAAAAAATTAAACTATATATTTTATAATGCTTATATAAAAAAATTTTTAAAATTTTAAAATTTTAAAAAGACTTTTTTTCATTATAAATGTCAAATATTTGATTGCACCCCTATTAGGTTCATATTTATCAATTTAACCACAAACATTTTTGTTGGTGGAAATGCAACTCTCCAAGTAAGAAAACCCCCCGGGGGTATTTGTTGTAACTCGAAAACCAGTTCCGTTACATAGGGTAAATCAAAGGGGGAAATCAAATTTTATTTGTGCCAAAATAATTTGTTATTTTAACAGGTGTAAGTCCACGGCAAAAAATAATAAGTGCAATTAAAAAAAAGAAGTTGGGGTGGCTCCCCCCATATTCTACTTTTTTTTTTGAAAGTGAAAGAGGTTTTTTTATCTTTGGACAGTCCACGAAGGTATGGTCCAACCTCGTTGTGGGTGTCTTAAGTTGGGAGAGGGAGTTTTTCAAATTAAAATTTGAAGACTGGAAGAAGAAGGGAAACCTTTTGGGGCATTTCCCTAGTCTGGTCACTTAGCGATGAAGGAACTACGAAAGAAAATTGAGGGCCCCTATTAAAATGTAAAAAGGTGCATAAAAGTTGCAAAGTATTGCTCCGTTGGGAGCGCCGGAGGTATTATACGGGAACCCTTTTGAGCAGAAGCTGTGAAAATACCTAAAGAAGAGGACTTTTTCCCCCCACAGCTCGTCGTTGGACAAGAGGACGAAGTTTTTCTGTGAGCGTGGAATTATTTATAAGACGAAACTCTTTTTGAATGAGTTGTAAGACGCCATTCCACAGACATAAAACAATACCCCAAAAAAAGGTCAAAATTTGGGGAATAAAAAGGGTAAGTTTGGGAAAAAAAAATTTCTGGCTCGAAAGAGGAATCCAGGCTTTTTTTAAAAGCAAAGGGAAATGGATGTAATGTGTTTGTGCCAGGTTATTTTTAAAAGTAACACCGACAGGAATAAATAATTTTTTGTTCTAAAAATTTTGCGCTCATATGGAACGGATGAGCATTGATGATTTTCAACCCCGTCGGGTTTTTTGGGAAGCATTAAACTGAAAATTTTTTTTTGGCACCCCAGAAACCCCTTTTACCTAGGCTTGGTTTTCAAATCAGGCTTATTGACGGGAAAAAATGGTGCAGTTGGAGTTTGGTTAATTTTTTGTAAAAACCCCATATGTATCAAATTACGACATGTTAAAGGTTTACAATTTTTTTAAAAAAAAGTGTTCCGGGGGATCCAAATCTACAGAAAGAGAACATTATTTATCAAACGCAGACTTCTGCATGGATTTTTTAAAGCTTTTATTGCAGCTGATATTCTTCTTAAAAATAAATTATTGGTCCACGAAAAATTTTTTGGGAAAAAAATACTACCCGAAAAAAAAGATGAAAAAAACCCCATGAAACTATTTGATAAGGCCCCTTTTAAAAAAACTATGGACAAAAAGACACAATCTAAAGGGAAAAAAAATTTGGGGTTTTGTGTCATGAAACCACTGATATCAAGGAATGTTACTAATATTTTAGTTGCACTTTTTGTTATCAAAACCTAAAAAAATCTTTTTAATTAAAAATTTTTTTTTAAAACCAATGTGAGACAATAACAAAATATGTAGTAGAAATATTACTTTATTTTACTGTTAGTTACTAGTTTCAAAAAAAATGGGTTTTTTTTTTTTGGGTAGCCCCCAAAAGTAAAGCGCACCATCCCGCGAACATAGGAGGCTCCTGGATGATTTTGGATGTAAAATTTTAAAATACCAAAATACTTTTGTGGCTTGTTTTTTAAATTTTTGTCTCGTTTCCTCACGGGGCTCTTTTTTTGGGTTTGGGGCTGGTGGGGAGGCGGTGATAAATTCGGAAAGATCTGCCCGTTTTTTGTGTACTAGTTTTTTTTTTCAGTAAGAATATGCAGTGTTTATAGGCAAGTAACAGGAGCTGCTAGCATCAACCGTCTTTGATCGGATTTCTTTTCAGCCATAAATTTAAAATTAGGCTTACGAGACCGCAACGTTTGCTAGGTTTTTTTAAAAACCAAACAGTTTTTCCTAATAAAATAAAATAATTTTCTCAAATAAATAATGAAACGTAGAAGATATTCAAAAAAAAAAAAATTAATGTGCATTCATAGAATAAAAAAAAAAATCTTTCAAGTTATCGAAAGCTCAAATAAACCACCTTCCCAGCCAAACAATAACCAAGATTGTCATAAAAACGCCTTCTGACATTTCTAGAAGGGGAAGGGTAATAATCTAAAGGAATTCTTAATTTGTACTTAAAATTTTTGTAGATTATTAGCCCTGTTCTCCTGGAAACCATAAATTTGTGATTTTACGGGCCCCAGAGAAAAAAAAATTGGTGAGACCATGAAGAAAGTTTTTACCCAAAATTTTTATTGTTATTTTCCATTACAGTTTCACAAAAAATTTATTCGTCTAAAATGATCATCAGGGAAAATTTCATGGGTTTTTCTTAGTTTGAGGATCGGTATCCATTTTTTTTTGAACTCTTTCCACTGATCCTTTGCTCAAATTAACCTGTTGTACAATTGTATTATTGAAATTGTTGGGTTTTCAATAAAACGCCACCACTATAATTTCCTTCATTTCCCCTTTTGTTGTTTTCTTCTTTTTTGCACTATCATGTTTATTTTTTCCGGAGTTAAACAACCAAATGTCAAAAAGTTTTTAATGATTCGGTGAATAGTGAAATTGTGGGGTAAGCCTGGTTGGGGAAAAAAATTAATAAATAATTTCCCCCCCCCTCCCCCTCAGGATTTCCACGGTGATACCATTTAATAATTTTAATTTTTTCTTCCAGTTCGTGAACATCCATTATTAACAATTATTATTTTATTAAAAAAAAAAATGTTTGGTCGCAAATAATCGACACCGTACAACTATAGCTGTCGGGCGTTCGATAGTAAAGAATTATTTCAGGAATAAACGTATTGAGTTGGGTCGTTCGCCCCGACGCGGGTCCAAAATTTGTTTGCCGAAAATTATTGATTGGTAAGCAATTGGGGGGCTTTTTAGGGACACCCCAAAAAAATCCAGGATCGTCCTATGTTCGTAGTGCTCGCGCTTTACTGTTTTGCTGAATGGGGAAACAGTTAAAAGAACTTTTTTTCCCAAAATTTCTTTATTTGACATGTTTAGCCATGCCCTACATAGAATATGGGAAAAGGTATAATTTTTTTCCACTTATTGATACTTTTGTTATCGAAGAAAAAAATTTTTTTTTAAGCCCCCCGGGTATTACGAAATTTTAAAAATTTGTGTCAAAATTCGCATTACCGCCACAACCTTCTATTACAAGGGGGGAAAAAAGGCTACCAGCATTAACATATTACCATATAAATTATAATTTTGGGGGAAAAAAAGTTTACAGGATGATGCTTTAAGTGTAAAAAAAAGTAAAGAATTTAAAATGCACCAAATGTTAAATCTGTTTAAAATTTTTTTTTAAAAAATTTTGGATATCTTAAAAGTGATTGAACAGTTTTAAAAAAAAAAATTTTCCCCCCATCCCTTATTTTTTTTTTCAAATCACTATAAACAAGCTTAAATCTATTCCTAATGAAAGGGGAAAATTAAAATTTATTTTAAAAAAAAATTTTGGGGAAAAAAATCCAGGATTTTTAAAAAAAAAATTTTTTTTAGGCACTACAAAAAAAAAAAACACAAAATCATTTTCGTTTAAACCCCGGTTTAAAATTTTTTGGATGTGGGGGTTTTTTTGACTATTTTAAATTATAAAAGATCCAATTTTACCGGAACCAATTTTGAAAAGACGTTAGTTATATCATGTAATGCAATTAAATTGTAAAACACCCCGTTATGTTTTTTTTTTAATTTTAAAAAAAATTTATTTATATTTAATATCTCCCTAATACGCACGCCAATGAATTTCCAGACAAAAAAAAAGAAAGGAACAAGCTCGTTCCAAACCCGGGCCCTAGTTTTTTGGGTCCGCTTTTTTTTTTAAGCTCTCCCGTTATTTTTTTTTTTTTCAGGCAGTAAAACATATATTTTCGTTTGAAATACAGAACCATGTGTTCCTAGGGGAAAGAAAAACTGTGATTTTCATTTCCTTTACACGCCCCTCCCTTCCCCTAGGTTTTCGAACCATCTGTGTACCAGATGAGGGCCCCAACCGTGCAGGGGGGAACGGGGTTTCTGCCACTCAATTGATCTGGAATTTTTTCCTCGAAGTTTTTTTTGAATGGGCAATGGGGAATCATCTGGGCTGTTCTGTCGTCCGGGGTGTTTGCCAACCTGACTTTTTTTGTTGTTCGTCCCATCCTAGCGTAGACACCAGTTGGTTTATGTTGCAGTCGGGGTCAAGGAAGTTTAAAAAAGGGGGATGGAAGCCCAAGTTTTGGCCCATTCATCAAAAAAAGTCCAGCCCAGTATGAAAATAACTGTCAATTGGCCCCGCCGATTCGGGGTAGCAAAATTCCCGGGGAAAAAAATTTTAAAGTGTTGCCTACTTACACACTGATAAATCAGTGTGAAGTTAGCCAAACATTATAATTTTATGAAACCGGAGTACCTTTTTGGATTGATGAAAAATTTTTTTTTTAGTGATTGGGGGTTTTTTAAAAATTTTTACTATAATTTTGTGTTTATTTTTTGTTTCTTATAATATCGTTACAAAATGACTAGAGGTTGTATGGTTTTGTCTTGCAAACCAAAACCCCAAAACCCCCTTTTTTTTTTTGGGGTTAAAAAAAATTTTTTTTTTTTTAAAAAATTTTTTGCTGCCCATAAAGGGGGGGCCTTAGGTAACCGAATAAATAATAATATATCAATTATGAATGAAAAATTAAAAATATAATTGAATTATGAATTTTTTGGAACACAGTTCTGTAGTGTCCTAAAGTTGTAAATAAATAAATAAATAAATAAAAAAAATTGAATTTACAGAAAAAAAAAAAAAAAATTTTTGTAGTAAATATTAGTGAAAAAAATAAAAAACCTTTTAAAAAAACTTTTAGATGATTTTTTCCCCCAAAGTTTGTGTATTTCTGTGGATTATTAAAAGGGAAAAAAGGTTTTTTCATTTAGGTACTTTTATTTCATTTTTTTAATTTAGTACACTCTT